>JBBCBC010000011.1:33430489-33667308 GCA_037126765.1 Stenogyne calaminthoides
TAAAACATATTCCACTTTGGATTGCTTTCTTGACACACCCGGCAACTAATGCTTTCTCACTTTTTCTTAGTGATGAGTTTGTTTTAGTTACGACCACTTTCTTTTCTTAAGACTTGCACACTGCCTAGTTCTAGAAAAGACTTTTGATCTCACCAATGCTTCAATCTTTCTTTCCTAAATGTTTTCTCTACTATCTCCAAGGCTGCTTGTAGATTATCCATAGTAAACATGTGATCACTCATCACAAAACCACAAAGAAAATCCATCGAGCTCCTTGGCGAGTAAGCAGCAAATTGATTTGGGCCTCAATCCACGATACTTAGTTCGAGATAAGCTAGTTTTTAGAAAATGGTGTTTGACTCACGAACATGCTCCCTTACAGTGTTCCCTCGGCCGTTTTAAACCTATGCGTAAATGGTTTTAAAGCGATCAATCATGCGGTCTTTTGTTGAAAATATTTCTTTCAAAGACTTTGCATAATTTCCCGTAGCGGACTAAATAATCTTCATGAATGTGTTTCAAATAAATCGACGCTGAAGTCAAGATTACACGTTTCTGGGTTCATTTAACTGCTCCCAAATATTATACTCATGTCTTGTCGCGACGGTTGATTCATCAAGAACTTACGTGGCTTAGGTACATCAAGAATCCAAAAATTTTTTTTCTTGCGGTAGGACCAAAGCCCATTTCGTTTCCAAACATCATAGTTTTCTCCGAGTTAATTGGTGTTCTTTGAGAGTATATCTTGATTATTAAAGGTTGCGACATGATGAACGAAATAAAATAACATGCATAAACACAAGTATATCACAGGTTCGATCACATGCATCATATTAAAATCTCAAAAAATAGAACATGATCAATGACATCTCAAAAGCAGTTTAAATAAGCCCACGTGGGGTGGGTCATTATTTAAACACATTCAGCGAAGTTACAAACAAGAATGATTATGAACCTTTAATATCCCAGTTAATAGTTGGTTTCACCACCAATATAAAAATGGACCGGACTTTAAGTATATGAATATCAATTTTATACCTAAAATAATAACCATGATTAAATACGAGTTACTATTTAAAAGCTTTGATCGGGCACCCTTAGGGAAGGCAAAACGTAAATATAGTAATAACCCACAATCATCCCATTTGGAATTCATTAATGTGAAAACCTATCTTTTGATCAATCTGAAGGAATTTCTCCAAAAATTCACAAATAAATAAATCATGGAGGTCAAAAATTAATTCAATTTTATTATCCTAATAAAATTGTCAATTAATGTTTAAACATACTTAGTAATTTTGTAGGTGAATTTTTTCCATTTGGCAACCCTAAATGCAAACACATTTAAACAATTTAAATAAAGCATAAGATAGCGCCAAATAAATCAAAAAAAAAGAAAAATAAACATATTGGGCACAAATTATCCAATTGAAATGGTTTGATTTTTCTTGACAGATCTTGAAGAAACACGTCAATTTCTCCCACCACTGCTCGTCTGGCAATACCGTCTCCTCAAATGCCCACGCCAGGCGGCTCGCGGGATGCATGCTCACGATCCCACGGCAGCAGCCTGGAAACTTTCTCGGCACGCCAGCCGCGCCGCCAGTCTCGACACGCCTCGGCGAGGTGTCAGCTGAGTCCCAGCAGATCTCGGTAAGCGTATCGCCCGCGCATCCTGTATCTTCGCCCGCTTCTCCGCCGCCCGCTGACGCCACCATGGCGCGCCCGTATCCAGCCAGCAGCGCCGCTTGTGCGCCGCGGCATCACGCCCGAATCACGACTTCCAGGCCTGCGCACGCCGTGCACGTCTGAGCTCGCCTTCTCCCTGTAGCCGGCCTGCGCCGCCCTGCCCGTGCGTGCCGATCTTGGCGGCGCGCTGTTTTTAGTTTAAATCCTTTAATTCTTCGTCTCTTAGTTCCCCCATCCGGTTACAATTTATTTAAAAAAATAAATAAGCTAGATCTAGACTAGTCTTATATTGATCAAATCAAACAAATCTAGTCTACCGTGGATTTTTTCGCGAGGCAAAAACAAATCGAGCGAATCTAATTAAAAAATCACCGGTTTATATGCATGCATAAATAAACACATTAAAATCCATGACAATTGGATACACGCAAAACAGATCTAACAGTTCTATTATCAATTTCAAATTTAATGTCCATGAATTAAATTACAATTTAAAAATTGAGCGGCCGTAGCTCGATGCGATTGTTAAAATGAGTTACGCAGATCTATTAAAGGAATATTTAAATACAAATTTAATTCATTAATTATTACTAGCATGAATTAATCTATATTAATTCAAATAATAATTACAACAACATATCATGCATATAAAAACCACGTAAAACCTCTGAATCTACGGGTTTCGTGAGCGCACTTCTCGGGATGGCGATGACTTGATTAGGACGGACTAACGAAAAAGGACTTCCCAAGTATTCCCTTAGCCCTTGCTCAACTATCCGGTGGAATGACGCTCGTCGAACAATTAACAAAAAATAAACTTTGTTGCACCACCTTTATTGGATTTGCTAATATTTCGGACATGGAATTGTACTTGGGAATGAACTAATCATCCTCTATTTATAGGAGAATTGAATTAAGAATTTATGTAGAAAATCAATGTGGGAAAAAGAACTTTTCTTGGTCACCAAGAAATCTTGAATATATCTCCCATATTCTTTTTCCCATAATTAAAATATTCCACAAAAATCCACTTCCTCAAAATATGGATATTTTTAGAAAAATTTAGTGTGTGCAAGAATCAAGATTTAGATCTTCTTGAATTTATGAGATATTCTTGTATTTCAAGAAATACATATCTTCCATAATATCTTTTCAAGAAAATCAAGAAAATCTTTCTTGCCCACTATATTTCCAAAAATTCGAAATATCACTATGAATAACCAAGTGGGAGATTTATTGAATTAAATGAGATAATCTTGTATTCCAAGAATACATATCTTCATTCCATAACAAAATTCAAAAGAAAATCTTTTTTCTCTTTTATCATAATTTTTTGAAAATAAAGAGGAAAAAATTACAACAATATTTATTTTATTTTAATCAATTTTTTCATTATTGGACTATTTGTTGGCTACTCGGGGCCTTTAGGAGAATTAAGATTGAACCTTCTAATGGATCTTGAATATCTAATATTGAGCCACAATATAATTCAAGCCCATAAATATCAATTAATCCCACTACATTTAATATTGACTATCATAATTAAATCTTTGGCTCCCTGGGCATTATTTCCCTGTTTAAGATATCTAGCCCATTAATTAATTCAAGCCACCGAAATAACTTTCCATCATCCTTGCCCGAACGGTAAAATATTATTATCCATACCCAAAACAAATTCCACTTGCAAGATTTAAAAGGATAAAGCTTATGAACCTCCCAAGGGGCGAACAAAATTGTCCATTAATTCTTCAGATCTTTTTGAATCACATTGAATATCGTACTTGATAAAAAGTTCAATCTCCTCGATTATTACCAGCGATACAAAGCAATAGTTAAATTCCTAATGGATCCTATTTGAGAATCGATTAGTTAAACAACGAATTTATCCTCTCCTAATTCTTCCTGTTGGGTTAAAATTTATCCTCCAAAGAGGTCCTATTAACACGGTCATGCACTAGTGTAATCTCTTGGTTAAAACAAACGATGGGCCTTTACACCTCAACCTTTAGCGATGGGTTGTTCATTTCCATCTAGGTAAGTGAATGGGCGTGCTTTTTTTTCAAGAGACAAATTAATTTAATCTTACGTGATGTTTGGTATCACTAAATTAACTTCTAATGTAACACGTCACAATTATTGAAACAGTTATGCAATAAATATATGTAACATTCAATCATATTTAAAAGCATCGATGATAAACAATTTATTTCAAGAAAATAAAGTCTGAAAATTAGGTTTTGATTATACAAAGTAAAAAGCATACTTTTAAAGATAATCCCAAGGGACTAAAATTTAGTGATTTAGGGCTTCATGGGGAAATTTCATGTCTTCTCCAAGAATCTGATCTTGCATATATCTCATATATTCTATTTTCCAAAAATAATCAAAAAGATATTTTCCTCTCATTCTTATAATATTTTCAAAAATCTTTAAGTAAAGAAACAAGATTTGGGATTTCTTGAATTTATGGGATAATCTTATATTCCAGAATACTTATCTTTTTCCATAAAAATATTTTCAAGAAAATATTTTCTCTTTTTTCATATTTTTTTCTAAAATAATAAATAAAAAATAAACGATATTATTTTCTTCGTTTTCATTAATTGAACTTATATTGGGCTACTTGAGGGGCCTTTAGAAATTAAGATTGGACCTCTAATAGGCTCTGAATTTTCTATTATTGAGCCACAATATCATTCGACCCATTAATATTAATTTACTCCACTATAAAATTAATATTCTTTTATCCATCTTAATTCATATTACGATAATATGGCTCGATTTATTATTTACAAGAACCTGTTAATGTGATCTTAAGGATAGGGTATCACCACATTACCTACAATGTAATATGTCTGCTAATATTGAGCGGTTTCGCGATAAATAAATAACATTCATTCATATTTAAAAAGAACCGTGATAAAACATTTATATTCGGTAAATAAGAGTATATTAGTATGTTATTACGTAAAAGCATATTTTCACATATAAACCCAACACCATTCCTAGGACAAAGCAAATATTAGGCCTCATGCACAACATTGCATACATGAGGCTTCCAACTCTTCGACGTATAGAATTCCTCGTGTCATCTGTCTCGTTCGTGTCTTAGGACACATTTTTTGACATATAGATTCCATGTGCGAAGGTAAAAAAACCCTTCTTGGAATCACATTTATGAATTTGCTTCAAAATAGTAATATATGAAGTCAGATTTGGACAAACAAACATCTTTTTCCGGTGCTCTCGAGTGATCTTGATCCCCAGGATGTGACCAGAAACTCCTAAGTCTTCATATAAACCGATTTAAAAGCCACACCCTGCGCCTAACAACATCTTTACATCATTTCGATGAGCGAATGTCATCTACGTATAATCTTAAGAATCTGGCGGTTAAACATACTTTACGTATACCTACTCTCGAACTCATTTTGATAAAGCAGTAGGATTTTATAACCCTGTCAAAACATTGGTTCCAAGCTTTTGATGCTTGCTTTAGTAAAGTAAATGGACTTCTTAAGCTTACAAGCGAGATGCTCTTGGCCTTTCGCAATGAAACCTCCGGGTTGGCGCGTATAGATTTCTTCTTCAAGACTTACGTTTAGGAAAGTTATCTTGACATCCATTTGTCGGATCTCGAAATCTAGATGTCAAACTATCGGCAAGACAATCTGGATATGGACTTGAGCATAGCTCTGGGCGAAAAGGTTTCCTCATAATCAATCCTTCTTTCTGAGTATACCCTTTTTTGCCATGTCCCTTTTGAAGGTCTCAACTTTCCCGTCCGGTCCTCTTTTTCTCTTGTAAAACCAACTTACGATCAATCGGTTTTACCCCTTGGCGGTTCGATTAGCTCCCCACACTTGATTATGATCCGTAGAACCCATCTCGAGCTTTCATCGCCATTTGAAAAAAGAACTCGCATCCTTTTCTTGGATCGCCTCGTTAATTAATAAAGACCATGGGTTTGATTCTTCTCTCCGGGGTGATCAAGTCCGAAGACTCTCACTAACCTCAAGAATCCAAAACGGGTTGTCTAACAACCCTCCCCGCTACAACGGTGGTTACGGTTGTATAGGTCGCGACTCTTGGTACATCGACTTATGCAGATTAGGTTGGAGTTGACCCTCTTAATTCATAAGGTAATCTCACTTTTTTGGGCTTTCTATTGTTTTATGATCGTCTTAACCCAAAAATCTAAAGTGTGTACTTATTACAACTCTTTGATCATTGGGACCATAGAACATACACCCTTTCGTTCCTCGGGATACCTATAAACAACCTTAATTCGAGCGTGGGTCCAACTTATCGGCTTTCTTGTCCAACATGTAAGCATGACAACCCCAAATTCTCGTGTCTTAGGCTGGGCTTGCGCCCCGGTCCATGGTTCTTGGGATTTTAGGAACCGATTTGGATGGTACCATGTTTAGAATGTAAGTTGTTGTTTTCCAAAGCATGCTAAAAAATGACATGGGAAGATCCGAATAACTCATTATTGATCGTGTTTCTAAAAGATTATGTTTCTTAGCTTACGCTATCCCGTTTTGTTGAGGGGGGAAGCGATTAAGCGGGATATAATCCTTCGTCTAATAAAAGTTGAAAAAAATAATGAGGTATTGACTTCACGTTCGGATCGTGAAACTTGATACTCTTTTCTTTTATGTTTTAAGCTTCAACCTAAATGCTTTGAACTTATCAAAGGTCTCGGACTTATGCTTCATAAGAAAAATGTATCCATATCTTGAGTAATCATCGATAAATGTAACGAAATACTCATAACCTCCTCTTGCTTTGATTGAAATTGGACCCACATAAATCGGTTATGAATCGATCTCTAACATTTCATTGACTCTGTTCCTCTTGGCTCCAAATGCCCTCTTGGTCATTTTACCCTCTAAATAAGATTAGCGGAGTTGAAACGCAGTTCCTTTTAGAGAAACTCGAATGATCGATCTTGTACCAACCTTTGAATCCTTTTTGATTAATATGGCCAAAGTCTTAGATGCCAAAGTAGTGTTTAGTTCATATCCGAAGAATGCTTTCTTTTATTCAAAAACATTGATGTGTTATAGGATGCATTTTGTGAGTGGTGTGAGCGATTAATTGTAGAGATTGTTCGATAACGTTCGCAACGGATAAACGTGTCATTTTGAAAAAAAGTAACTTTGTAGTAAAAAGCAGAATATCCATCCATAAAGAGTTTAAACCAAATTAAATTCATTCTAAAGTTAGGAACGTAAAGAACATCTCTCAAAATTAAACACTATCTTCAAAAAGATAAACCACTTCTCCTATTGCTTGGGTTGCCACTCTCGTAGATCGCCCAATGTGATGAGGATCTCACTCCCACTAAGTTGCGGATTAAGTGGAACCCTTGTAATGTGAAACAAAAAGCGTGATCGATGGCTCCTATATCCACTACTGCGAATGGGAGGCATCGCGCTAAATAAGTTTCAACAACTGTCGCATGAGTATTACATTTCTTCCTACCTTGCTAGGCATGGAGCAGTGACCTCAATGTCCTTTCTCACCCGACCTCCAACATTTCCTCTTCTTGAGTTTCTCTCAGCTAACCCCGACTTATTTTAACTTTACTCTGAAAGCAACACTTAGGCCCGACTGGTCTTGACCTTTTGCCTTTTCCTCATTCTTACCCTCTCATTTAGTGCAGAAAAGAAAATAAGGACAATTTTGTCACCAAGTATGGATTTTGGTGTCATTATCTTCTCGGCGAATCTGGAAACTTGCATTAGATCATCTGAAGTGTACTCACCGGTCGCTCATCGGGTGGTTTAGATAAAAATGATCAAAAGCCCTTCGATGAAAATGGAGAATAAACTCGATTTTAGTTTAAAGATTACACTTATCACCAAGAATCTTAAGTTTGTTAAAATAAGCCAATATCTTGAGCGTGCTCCTTATGCCGTTCCTCCCACCATTTTTAGCTTGACCATGTCTTCTTTGGTGTTAACTCTTAGCCGTATGGGTGGGATGTGAAAACATCTCATTAAGACTTTATATAATATACTTAGCGGTTTCAACGTCTTGGTGAAGATGTTTCAATAAATCCGAAACCAAGTCAAGATGATACACTTCACCATTTCATGGGCTTTGCTCCATTCATTATACCCACTCTTATTAGTTCGAATGGCATTCTCGGCGGGTTTTTTGGGTTTTAATGCATTGAGAACTCGGTTATGATGATGTGCGGTTAGGGCGATTGATAGTTTATTTATTCCAATCAACATAGTTTTCACCGGTCGATTGATGGTCTTTAACTATATTAAAAAATGGATTAAAGGTTGCGACATCTTTGGCGAAAATAAACATATTTTGAATTAACAATTTAATCACAAAATTTATCACATAATTTGATCACATGTAGCATATTAAAATCTCAAAAGAATATGAACATGCATCGACCAACATCTCGGACAGTTTAAATAGGTCACGTTGGGTGAATTATCTTTTTAAAACACATTCAAGTCGTTCTACAAACAAAGATTGTTACAAACCTTTAATTCACAATTAATAGTTGGCTCCACTTGACCATATAAAATTGGCGAGGACTTGGGAAATATATGCATATCAATTTTATACCTAAGTAATAATCATGATTAAATCTGAAATTATTATTGCCGTTTTGATCAAACCTCGTTAGGATGGTCATTATAAGCCACTAATAATAATTCACAATCATCCATTAGGAATTTATTCACGTGGGGTCAAAATTAATTTAATTTTCAAAAAAAAAAAAATTATTTAAAACATACTTAGTAATTTTTTAAGTTGAGATTTTTCATAGCGATTTCTCGTACGAAACACATTAAACAAAATTAAATGAAGCCTGAAAAAAATCAAAACAATTGAAAAAAATTAAACATATTGGGCACAAAATATCAATTGTCATGGTTTTACTTTTCTTGTCTTGATCTTGAGAAATCCTCCATTTTTTGAAGTTCTTCCACTCATTTATTCTGAAAAAATTCATTTCATCGCGTCCCGATCCACGTCCTTGCGCCAGACGATGCAACCGCGTTGGTAGCCCGCGCGGCTTGCTGTCGCCTGAACCAGCGCCCATCGCGCGATAGTTACAACGATCGTCGGTGCCCATGCATCTTGTGATGACCAGCTCACGGCGTGGAAGGCAGCCCGCGTCCATCCATCCACGCTTCTTCACCGGAGTGCTTTCATCCTCAGCGTTTCTGCCCGATCCTCGTTTTTGCGTTCGTCGCCCCTATGTCCGTTGCCACGCTTTAGCGACATCCGACTGTGGCGATGCCTCCATTTCATGTTTCGCCGCCAGCGCCGACGACGCTCGCCTCACGCTAAAATTTTCTCGATCGGTCTTCAATTCCCCTTTTGTCTTGATTAGGTTATAATTTATTTAATGGAAAATAAATAAATCTTAAATCTAGACTAGTCTATTACATTGAACAAATAAAAAAAAAATCTTAATCTACTTTCGTGAATTTTCTCACAAGAAAAAACAAATTTGAACGAGTCGATTTAAAAAACTATACATACTGCGAAATAAATAAAACATTAAATTCCATGACAATTGGATACAAGCAAAAAAAGATCTATAAATTCTACTATCCAATTTCAAATTTAATGAACAACAATTTAAAGTATGGAAATAGAAACCAGAGACTCTACGATATCGATTGTTGGGGAATAGTGTGTCGGATCTATTAGAGGTGTAATTAAATACAAATTTAAATTGAACAATTATTTCTAACCTATTAATTGAATTAAAATACCAACAACAATCATCGTACAATAATTTCCGTAAATTCCTACATCTGCGAATCTAGGAGTCTATGAGAAAAGTACCTCTTGGAGTGACAACCTTTGAGATGATGGATCAACCTAAGTTCCTTCTCAAGTATGTCCCAAGTCCTTCCTGTGTCAGGTGGAGGATTCACCACGAACAATTATAACAAAGGAGAAAAAAAAACATTAGCCACCTTTGGATTTAATTTTTTTCAAGATTGGAATTATGTAGGGGTGTAATTTTCATCCCCTATTTATAAGAACTAGGGGGGCCGAAATTTAGTGATTTAGGGCTTCATGGAAAATTTCCTTGTATCTTCTCTAGATCTGATCTTGAATATATATCATATATTCTATTTTCCATAAATAATCACAAAAGAACTTTTCCTCCCTTTCTTATAATATTTTCGAAATCTTTAAGTAAAGAAACAAGATTTGAGATTTCTTGAATTTATGAGATAATCTTGTATTCCAAGAATACTTATATTTTTCCATAAAAATCTTTTCAAAAAAATCAAGAAAATCTTTTCTCTTCTTTTTCTTATTTTTTTCGAAAATAATATGCAAAAATTAGGCAATATTATTTTCTTCTCCTTTTCATTAATTGAACTTATATTGGGTTACTTGAGTGGCCTTTGGAGAATTCTGATTGGACCTCCAATGGGCTCTGAATTTCTAATATTGAGCCACAATATCATTCAGCCCATTAATATTAATTTACTCCACTATAAAATTAATATTGCACTATCCATCTTAATCCCTATTACGTTAATATGACTCCCGGTTATTATTTCCCGTGTTTAAGATTATTTAGTCAATTAATTAATTAAGCCACTGAAAAGCTTTATATTAATTAATATATTTTTCCTTGGAGAAAAGACAACTCAACATTATTGTCTATACGAGAACTTAATCCAATTGCAAGATTTGTATGATAAAACTTTTATTGCCTACGAGGGGATAAATCGGACAAGACCTTCCTTGCTACCGCTTTTTGCTCAGTATTAAATCTTAGCAATTGGCATGTAATTAATAATATTGCCCAAAATACAAAGTATAGAATAAACTCTCCGATTCTAAACCCAATGAGATCAAAACAATAAATACTAATTACACACAATCATATTTAAGTGTCAGAGGTTAAGAAATCAACAACCACTGCGGTCTAATTCTTCATCCCATAAGTCAGTACGGAAGAATTTATCCTCTTTGTAGGTTCTCTTCAGGGCATCACAATCTTGTTAGTCAATCTCTTGGTCAAGGCAAGCCATCTCGAAGCTTTGCACTTCAACTTCTACCAATGGAGTGTTCAATTCCATATAGGTTGTGAAGATGTACTTATTTACAAAGAATCATTAATGTGATCTTACGTGATCGGGTATCACCACATTAACTACAATGCAATATGTACTAATATTGAGCGGTTTGCGATAAATAAATAACATTAATTCATATTTAAAAAATAAAGTGATAAAACATTTATATTGATAAATAAAATACATTAGTACATTATAAAAAAAGCACAATTTCAAGTATATCCCTAACACTACCTACACAACCCCAAATCTTATAAACCCTAACTTATACGGCCAGACACAATCAATCTCATACTAAACTATTGATCATGCCCATCACAACACTAGGCGAAATGGATGGGGTAGGTCAACACACAGAATTTAGCCAACAATACTTTTTATCAATCTCCCGATTTTCTTGGGTCTCTGTTGTAATTATATTATTTGGGATTGATAAGATTAACGCTCCTCGTCAAATCAGTATTCACGATCTCTAATGTCTTCGAATTGAATTCTCGATGGACTCGGTTGTCAAATGTACATTTGTCCTCGACATACACATGTTCATTGTGTGAATAAATTCAAGTGGTTAAAACACCACTACTTATGTCATGAGGTCACAGGTTCGAGTCTCCATTTGCTCGATCAAAAAAAAAATCTTCAAGAATAACATGATTAGGAACACCAATAACCTTACCTTTATTGGACCCACCAGTCGCCTTGTTCAAACATTCCTCATCATGAGGCTCCTACTCCTCAGGATTGTCTTCTGGCCTATCAACGTATTTTATAGCCGCCAATTCACTATAGCGTTCCTATTCAATTAAAATAGTTAGACAAAAATATCACTACTAACAATAACTTTCTATAATTTATTATACGTACAAGTATTTCCCCATATTTTGGTTTTAACCACTTGGGTGCCTCTGAAATTGAACTCTCAGATTCAACTTAACTTGATCCACTGACACCATCTACACCTTGCCGACTTTTACACTTCTCTTTCTTTCTCAACTTAGTCATATATGTTACTTTAAACTTTCTAATTGTAAGTACATTATCTTTGGATGAATTCCCAACCTGCTATGTAAAAAAACATATAAAATTTCATTTTGGATGAATTCCCTATCTGATTATAGTAATGATGATAATTATGAAAAAAGTAGCAATGATTGGGAATAGAGGGAAGCTATGATACATAACAACATAAGAAATCGTAATAGTAAAAAAAGTGCTCTATCAACATGTCATCTTTTAGTAGCCTTTATAGCATTCGACCAAGTTACAGTAATTGAGATTTACAACGGCGAATTGAGGGGGTAGCTTCCCTGACATTTTTCTAAAATTTTTACTTGCATATATTTAGTAAATAAATTTTATTTATCAAGTAGTAGTATTGAATTGGTCAACTACTTAGATATGATATATCTCCACTCTTGCGACTAAATCAATACTAATATGTTATATTCCATTGTTTGACATCATGACATGTGATTGTGGGTGGAGCCCATTAAATTTAATAAAATAATTAATAAGCAATATAAATTATATAAACATACCAAGCTTGCCGAATACGCTGGTTTTCTTCTGCAAAGAAAAATACAGAGTTCACACTTCACTTTATTCAACTTGTAAAGTTAGTAGCATCTTACAATGAGCATGTGTCTTCTGTTGTGTTAAACAATGCTGCCCACAATGCATCTTATACATCACCTGAAATTCAGAAAGAAATACTACAAATTTTTGCAAAGAAATCAGAGATTTTATTCGAGAGGAAATTGGTGATGCAAAGTTTTGCATTATTGTTGATGAATCAAGAGATGAATCTAAAAGGGAACAAATGGCCATTGTTTTAAGATTTGTTGATAAACTTGGTCTTGTGAAGGAACGTTTCTTTGATTTGGTTCATGTTCCTGATACTACATCACCAACTTTGAAGAAAGAAATTTTTGATGTTCTTCGACGACATAATCTCAATGTACGAGATATTCGGGGTCAAGGATATGACGGAGCTAGCAATATGCGTGGAGAATGGACTGGGTTACAAGCACTTGTCTGTAATGAGTGTCCATATGCTTACTATATACACTGCTTTGCTCATTGACTCCAATTAGCATTGGTGGCAGCTTCTAAAGAGGTAATTCCTGTTCATCAGTTTTTTGAAAAAGTAACTGCAATTATCAATTTTGTTGATTCTTCTTGTAAGCGACATGATCAATTACAAGCAGCACATGGTGCAGAAATCAAGAGATTAATTTGTTTTGAAGAATTAGAGACAGGAAGGGGGTTGAACCAAATGGGAACTTTGAAGAGAGTCGGTGATACTACATGGTGCTCTCATTTGAGTTCTATTCGAAGCTTGAAAATCATGTTTGAAGCTACGTGTTCAGTTCTAAAGAATATCATTTCTAATGGAACTACTTACTCTCAATTTGAGAAACAACAATTCCACCACCCTCAACACAAGAAAAAATGGGACAATAATTCTAAAATGATAGAAAATTTGAATCACTTTATTTTAGAAAGAAAATCTGAATCACTTCTAAAATATAAGAAAATGACAGAAAATTAGAACTCGGTCATTTCTATTTTCTGATAATCAAAATCATGCACCTTCTTTAGTTATGTGATGAATCAGGTAGGAATAGAAACCTAGTTTGTCTTTCCGCACGGTATGACCAGCAAAGGAACAAAACTAATAGTAAGCATTTTTATTATAAAAAATGCAAGTCATACACATGTATTTTACTGCAAATAATGCAGCCACATTCAATCAATTCTAAATGGGCATTCAAAAGTAGAAATTATAAACTATATACCATTAAGTCAAATGATAAAAAATATTGATACTTAGATGAATTCCTAGATTTTTATAAAGAATGTGCAGGCAACAATACCAATAAAGTTTAATATTCCATCATGTAAATTTAAGTCATAATATTAAAAAAAACTAAACTCACCATGTTCTTATCTTCGATTGTAACATACTCATTGTGCCCCCAATGAAAGTCTTAGAGGCCTTTTTAACCATCTGTCCCTCCACGTTACGAACAACACCTCGAATTTTAGAATGCTTTAAAGCATTTTCTTGAACCTCAGGTCTTTCCCAATAACGAACAAGATGATTAAATCTACTCATCGAACACCAGTTTGGCCTTTTTTCACATTTTCTCCAATCTTGTTTCGCGCTTGCCATCATATTAACAAAACAGGAGCGGTTTACCTTTTCCCAAAGAGCAACTATATATGTGTTCTTACTTGAGTCCCACCGGAATCTCATCTATATCTTTAAACATAATTTGTGCGCACCTAAAAGAATTATTTGAAGAAACACAATATTATGTGAAAAAATTCAACTTACACCAAAACTTTGCCATAGGATGTATCTGGTTTGCCTCGCCACTTGATCCCAATTCTTGTCACCTTTATGTTGTTCAAGCTGCGAGTGCGAAATTGACTTGTGTGTAGGCTTTTGCTCAAAAATTTCCTCACCAAATGCTTGAGTCACATGAACCCTTAACTCAAAATGATCTTGTTCAAGTATTGCTTTAGTAGGACCACGACCATTTAACACTCCGGGATCAACATCATCTCCTGAAAAGTCCTCTTCCCTCGGAACATAATCTCGTACGTGTGGATCGTGACGCAATGGAGGACCAGAAGGTTTATCTCTATGGGGAAATATCTAACTATCTACTAGACGTGTCTAATGTGTCTGACCCACTTGGCATACCACCATTAGCATGTGGTGGTGAGTGCACTCCATCATCAACGTATATTCCCAAGTAAAGAATAGTCCCAACAAAACCATTCACCTAGTGGAGGTTAGGTCCAAATGATTGTAGAGACGTGCCCTCACCAATCAAAGATATATGTGGAGATGATTGGCCAAACTGTCCAAATAATTGGGTGGATACTCTTGCGCCTGTCAAGAGAACTTGAAAAGTGGAAGTTGGGTAAGAAGTGACATACAATGGCATCCTGGTTGACTGGTGTTCTTGACGACTAGCAATCTTGATGGATGATACCCCTGATACATCTTGACCATGGTGTTCACATGAAGATGAAGTAGTGTCAACTCGTGCTCTCACACTTCTTGTCTGGTTCCAACGCTATTGTTCAGACATCTATTTGAAAAGCAAGAAGCAATTAATTTGGGCTTAAGAAGACCACTAAACAAGTATCACCAACATAAAGGAAATGTATCACCATAATAGCTCTCAAAAACACCAAAACATTAAAAATAAGGGAGAAAAATATTCCACTACAAAGTCACCCAAAAACTTACAACCAGATACAAAGTGTAGAAAATTTATGCACTTTAGTTCAAATTTGAACTAAAGTGCCACGTGCTAGTTCAAATTTCACGCACTTTGTATCCCAATGTAATTAATTTTAAATCTTGTATCTAGTTGTAATTTTTTCTAAAAATAACACCCCAAGCAGTATCAGAATCACCACAAACAATTATACACCCCAAAAAATAATGCATTTATGTAGAGACCAAGGGTGCAGAAGTCGAAAATCGCTAGGCGGGAGGATTGTGGCACCTAAGCCTAAACCCCCTAGTTGGCCACCTCGCCTAGGCCTGTCCCATTTTTTTTTTTTTAATTGCAAAATAAATTAACATAGATCCGCCTAGGTCTGCCTAATCCGCCTAGGCGGCCACCTAGATCCACCTAGGTTCTGCAGCAATCCGCCTGAGGCGGCCACCTAAATCCCCTTAGGTCCAAGCGCCCCTAGCAGCCAAAAACGATTTTTCTCACGATTTTTGGCAAAATTAGGCGACGTGTCATCTGCCGGCGAGTTCTGCAACCATGGTAGAGACACAATCAATCTATAACAGAGAAGCATTATTGGAAAACCAGAACTCTAGCAACACAAATTAACACTACAACCTCTAATTATAATACCTAACGGGTACTTATAATAACTACCACCACGCATATCCTTATTGAATTCAACAAAAATAACATGTTTGTAAACCAAATTATAGCAGGCACCATTTTCCAACATAAATCATGAGCACAAATTCATAAGAAAGTCAAGAAAATAAGTACACTTTCATCTTAAAATAGAGAAACAATAAAAAAAAATTCCTTAATTACTCAGTTCCAAAGAAACAGGCAACAAACTGTCATATTAGTTCAAACAATACTAGTCAAGAAATATGAGATATTATAACATTAAATAGCATAAACACCTTACACTGAAATATTAGAAATTTTTTGAAGCAAAGGAAAACAAGAAGCTAAAATAGGGGGAGAAAAATGAATATTTTGGATTAGGGATTGTAAGTATTGAACAAATTTGAGCTTTTGCAAAAGACTATTTCTTAAAATAATAAGATGTTATAATTTGTGGAAACATTTAGAGATAGTTTTTCTATATTGTTTAACGATAATCATGATTACTGGGTAATTTGTACTGTATTTAAAAAAGTGTCACTAAACACACCCCAAAATCCTCTAAACACAACCCATAATTTTTAAAGACAAAAAATGTATTATATATAGAATAGTAAGTTTCCCTATATAAATATTGGGTATTATTTGTCTTTTAAGTTTTATTTATTTTAATTTTAGTCCTCTAAGTTTTTTGTAATTTTGATTGATCTTTTATTTTTTATCCATCTAATTTTTAAATTTTATACATGAAAAAATAATTGAAATTTTGAAAAAAATTAAATTAAAATATAAAATTAATAAAATTAAAATAATCAAAGAAAATTAAATAAGGTTAAATTTGGTAGCAATATTCTTAAGAGATTCCAAAACTTTTTATTATTAGTAGGAGGTTCCAAAATGTGATAAAATCTACCAATACATACTTCCCACATTTCTTCACCCTTTGACTAACCCCATTTCAAAATCACAATTCCAAATTTAAAATTCAAATATACTGTTCAATTCTACACTTCTGCCATCTTCACCTCCCCACTCCACCATTACTCCCCTCACAGACCAATAATGGCGGCCACACCACCACGACGAAACCCACTCCCTCTAACCACTGCCGTCCTCTTCCTCCCTGGCTTTTCCGCCGAGACCTGGAGAGCGGATCTGGCGTGCGGCGAAAAGCCAGGCGGCGAGGACCAGGCAGCAGCGGTTCCGGCCGCAGGCGGCGCGTACGCCGCCGAAGAGCCTCGTCGGAGAGGTCGAGGCGGCAGATTTGGGCCTCCGTCTGGACCGGGAAGGACAGGACCGTATTGAGTGGCTGCACCGGTTCAGAGAGAAGACCGGCAACGGCGCCGTGGAGATGGAGTAGTAACAGAAAGAGTGAATGTATTGTCATTCGAATTGATTTTGGAATTTTGGGGGTTTGATTAGAGTTTGTTAATGGGGGAGAAATTAGTAACAGAAAGGGGGAAATTGCAGGTTGTGCTTTTTGGTTATGGGAAAATGGTGTGAATGAGTGGGAATGTGGATTTTAACCAAAAAGGAGAAGATATTATGAAAATGAGAAAGTTGGGGAAGGCCTTTTACATTCTTTGTGAAAATTGCAGCGAAAGTCTGGGGAGAGTGAAGGAATTATTGTGTTTACATTCTTCTGTGTTAAATCGCATGTTTGTGCAGAGAAATTATTCTAATTAAGATTTTGTTAGCTTTATGAATTGGATTTTTGTAGAATTTTTGGGTGGAAGAAGATGGTGTAAGAAGATGGATTTGAAGATGCTATGATGATGTAGATTTGAAGATGGTGAAAGAAGATGAATATGGAGCTGTAAAGTTTTTGGATTTTTTTTTCAAATTTATATGCATATGTGCATCGTATTTCGTCGCATACGTATATTGATGCATATGTAATAAATATGGGATACGTGTACATGCCAAAAAAACCGAAAATATATAAATTTATTCGGATTTTTGATGAGAATATCTTAATTTTTTTTTATTTTAAATATGTAAAATTTAAAGATTTAATCGATTTAGATATGAAATTCTGATATTAGATATCTTTATATAACCATATTTGAAATTATTATCTTATTTTAAATAAAGGAAAATATCCAAAAATTATTAACAATTTCCTTATTGTACAATACATATAAAAAAATTAGGAATAAATAAAGAAAAATTGACACAAGACAAAATATGAATAAATAAATATAAGATAAAAAATAGGAGCAAGAAGACAAAAAAGTAATAGCAAGAAGACTCATTAAGGGCATTTATATAATTCAATCACCTTTTGGAACCTTATAGTAATGTTTTAAAAAGTTGGAACTTATTTGTAATAAAATGGTCAAATGGAACCAGAAAGTAACCAACTCATAATCAAATAAGCAAAAATCGAAAAAAAAAATCTGAAAAAAATTAAATTTAAATTTAAAAATATTATAAAAATCAACGAAATCTTAGAAAATAAGTAAGTTAAGAAAATTAAAAAAATAATTAAAACTAAATAAAATATTAAAAATAAAATAAATCTCCAAAATTAATTTAATTAAAAAAATTCAAATTTTATTTAGGTTTACTGATTTTTTTAATTTAAATATTGTTTAGATATAGATGTTTTTTTAAAATATTTTACAGATTTTATTTAATTTTTTCAGTTTTTTTAATTTAATTTTTTTAAAAATTTAGTTGATTTTTTTTTATATTCTTATTTTGTATTTAGCCTTTTTTATGATTTTTGGAGATTTTTTTTTAATTAATTTTTTAAATTTATTTATGTTTGAAAAAAAATAGTTGATTTTTTTATAATATATTTCTGAATTTATATAAAATTCTAAGAATTTTTTTTATAAAAAATTAATGAATAGGAAATAATCAAATGATTTTTTTAAGAGAAATATTCATGAGAAAATGAAAGCTAGGAAAATGTTATTTTTCAATTTTGATAGAGAAATGATATAATAGGAAAGAAATTGGGTGTGTTTAGTAATACAATTTAATTTTTAAATTTTATTGGGGTGTGTTTAGAGGATTTTGGGTGTGTTTAGTGACACTCTTTAAAAAATTGGAAAAATATTAATGATAAATTAATATAATTAAGTAGTACTCCTAAGAAGTTTTTGTGAAGTTTGTAGGGGCTAAAACCCCCCTCATTCATCAACGAAGAAATGCCCATGTACAGTTCTACAAGATTTTTTTTTTTTCGAAAGTTTCTACAAGATATATTTGCAACACACAAAATGTTGACTCAACCATTTCATCAGATTCATGCAATAAACATAATGGGAAACTTAATTATTTAATTCATCATTCAAAAATTAAAAAAATGAAACTGAAAACCTAATTCACAACCTAAATTGAAATTGAAACTGAAAAATAAACATACTGCAGCTGTCTTGGCAGAGAGGGGCGGCGAAGCCGATGGATGGAGTCTTTACCTGACATCTTGAATTCAAAGGAGTGAGTGAAGTGAAATCTGGTGCTCAATAGCAAGAAAATGCCCTTGCTAATAAAAGAGGGTAGCGCCGAAGGGGAAGAAGGTTGTGTCCTATGCATCCGCGAAATGAATAATCTACCCTTAATATAATATTTATAGAAACTCATTTCAATCACTTCTTGAAACATCATATAATAATCATTTTGATCATCTCCACCTACTATAGCTTTCACACACACACACCAATATTCATCGTCTTTCAATCATGTCTAAAGTCCTTTGTGTGGAATCTGAATCCATTGAATATTTAGCCCTTCGTTCGCCTTGCATCAATACATGCAACCGCAGATCAACTTCATGATTTCTTTCTAGTAATTTTTTTCTAAACCATGGAAAAAAACTCGTTAATTCGTTTCAACTGAAGTTCACGATTAATAATTCTTTCACCATATTGAGCATCAAGCACACTACAATGTTGGTAAAACAAAATAGTTATTTATAATAACATTAATTCAGGATTATTTATAGTTATTTATAGTAACATTTATCTGCAATACATGATCCAGGGATCAACTTCTTCACAATTCATCATAATGTAATACATAGCAGCTTTGTATTCTTGAGGTGACAAGCTACGACAGCAAATTGGTTTTCCCCTGGGACCCCCCTTGGGAATGAAATTTTCAATTGGTTGTGAAACTCTGGGGCCCATTAAACTTCATTTCTCTTCAAACGGGTTATTAGTGTGTCATCTTCGTCACTAAAATAATACAAACAAAAGTTTGCAGTTTCTGATGCGAGGTATGTCTCCCAAATGGATCCTTCAATACGTGTTTTGTTTTTCACTATTTGCTTAAGGAAAAATATTTGTCTGCATTAACGTAAGATGTATTAAGGCATAATATTCATATCAAATGTATACCAAGAATAGGCAGGCATTGATACATTTCAAATGAATACATCCAACGATAGAATCAGACCCTCCAACTTGTTCCTCGTAAGGGAGGTGAATAGCTAGGTGCTCCATTGAGACGAAAAATGCTGGTGGGAAAATCTTCTCTAGTGTGCAAATTGTCTCGATAATAGACCTTTCTAGCATTTCCATGTCAGCAGCCTAATTTTAGATGCACACAAGGATCGAGAGAACTGGCTAATCTCTGCCAATGCACTCCAAATATCATCAGACAAGAAATCACGAAATGCGATAGGCAACAATCTTTGAATAAACAAATGGCAATCATGACTCTTCATCCCAGTTATACTGTTAGTGTCCAAATTAACACACCGAGATATATTTGACCGCGTAACCATTGGAAAAACATAGTTCCTTCAACCATTGGTAAATTATTTTTCGTTTATCCTTGTGCAACTTGTATGTAGCCTTTCTCTTCATCCGTCCTCCATTGGTTAGAAATAGTTTTTTTTTTGTGCATAATTCGAGATCCATCCTAGCTTTAACATTGTCTTTTGATTTTCCAGGATCATAAAATAAAGTGGCCTTGATGTTCTCAAAAAAAGAAAAAAAAATTCTCCACGATTACATCACATCCAAGTTATAACGGGTGAGAAGTGTTGACCAATCTGAAGCTCCTAAAATATATTTTTTTTTGTCCGATTATCGTGTGACCAAATCCATATCCATTGGTTCACGCCCCTTTCCAAACATGCTATCTTTAATTAGCTTCACTAGCTCAAGCATTTCTGCAAACCTTCTCTCGGGTATTCATCATTCTCTACTCGATTCATGAAAACATTGGATTTGTTTTTTTTTTTCTGGCGATGGTTAGTGGGTAAAAAATGTTGATGACAATCAAACCTACAAAGCTTGTGCTCATTTCGAAGTTGGAATGACTTAATCCTTTCTATGCAATAGGGACACGTTAACCGCCCATGTGTGCTCCAACCTAACAACATCCCATATGCAAAAAAGTCACTAATTGTCCATAAAAGCGGCAAAAAGATTGTGAAATTTTATTTGTTGAAGCCGCAATGAGTTAATACTCATTCACTCCATAACATATTCAATTCATCAATCAACGGTCGAAGCATTACATCAATATTCACCCATGTACTTTTACGGCGATATAATGAAGGCAGATAAAAAATTTGCTCTTGAGTCATACATAGATTTGGTGGCGGGTTATGCAGTAACAAATCTTGGCCAACAAGAATATGGTTTTGCAGAGGGACCGTGTGGGTTGAAACCATCGAGACATAATCCTAGTTCGCGTTCACGAGGCTCTACAACAAATGCGAGGATGTATTGGTCAAATTACTTCCACGCCTCCCACCGGAAGGATGAATATTTTTTCTAAATCCCCAAACACTTCATATGCCAAGTCATGTGCTTGATTATCTCGCGTGACATGTATAACCTCTTTAGGCGTGGGGTAATAGGAAAATACCACGTTTCTTCCTTTGCAATGCCTTTTACCACGTGAATTGTTCTTTTTTTTTTTTTTGTACCTTGGTTCCCTACAAATTGGACAAAATTTATGATCACTATCGTCTTTTTAGTACAAGAAGCAGTTGTTTGCATAAACGTCAAATTTAACATGATTGGGCCAAGTTTCATCATCAATTTCTTCACATCATTATAATTATCATGGAACTTGTGCCTTTCTGTAGTTGGAGCAGCTTTTTTGCAACACTTAATAAAATTGCTCATGCCTGCAATTGACACCCATTGTAATAACGACTGGTCATTGCCTTCATAAATAGGATGTTCTAATGCACTCATTAACTCAAAAAATATTTTTGCTTGATTATTTGGCTTTTCCGGTTCTCCACTAGTTTCATACTCACAAAATTGAGGAAATGTATCAATGACCATGTCCCTGTGGGAGCCAAAATTTTCTTCTACTACTGGCTCGGCAATGCTATAAAACTGCCCTGTGTCATGATGTAAGTTAATGCTATCAAGCATTTTACCATGACATATCCAAGTATATTAATTTCGCACAAATCCGCATTTGCACAAATGGATCCCAATTGTATGATAATCATGATAACACATATTTTGACAATTCTTACATGGGCATTTAATCAATCCCCCGCTATGATCACCACGGTTCGAGAAAGCAAAATTCATGAAAACTTTCATTTTGACTCAAGATTTGAGAAACTAAATCTCTCTCTTTGAAACCCCTAGCAGTATCATTCTCCTAGCTGTCTCTCTCCCTCTCCCTTCTTCCCTATTTTTTTCCTTTAAAGTATTGTACCACTTATTTTAATTTGCTATATAGAGAGCACATGAAATTTCAAAAGATACAACCCTCAAATAAAACTTTTGTGGAGAAAAAGTAAACTTTTAAAGGATATAGAAATGGAATATCACATTGTCTGTAATACCCAAGAAGCAGAGGTACGCATATTTATAAAGTATTCGTTTATTCTTTTCAACGAAATTTCTCTTTATTTAATTTTCTTTGAATCACAATTAAATGATTTTCATGCCCATTTCACTGGCAATCAACACACACTTAGAGAGGAAAATGTTCTCGATAAGTAAGAGGAATTACAATTCACTGATTCAGAGTGTTCGCTTATTCTACATATTGGGAATATGTAAGGTCAGAGGAAAACGTACGCCTATAGAATGTGAAAGGTTGTAGTTGGAAATAGTGAAAAACGAATATAGAATGAACATGATTTATACAAATACACAAACAGGGTACGATGGGTCAATTAGTTGCATATTCTTACTCAAATATATGTCTGGCAAACTGAGAGTGAGTGATTATTCAGACAAAATTACCAAATGATATATATTATTTTCAATTTCGCAACATTTTAAATGTGTATCGTAAAATAACTTTTTATTTTATATGCATACAAATTAATTTAATTTTTTACATTTAGACTCCTAAATTTGATTTCAAAATTTAATTTTTTTAGATCTAATCCCAAATTTAAATAGTTTATCCAGTTTATACCTTCTTGGCCAGAAAAATCAATACAACGACATATTTATCACGTGAGGTGAGTTTGGGCTTTCTGATGAGTTTGATGATATGCGTCTATTTGAATATCTCATTTTGAATAAAATTTTCTTTTTACTCTAAAAACATTTTAGCATCATGATTTTTTTTAAATTGAAAATAATTAATAAGAATTGTAATTCAATTTTTTTAATATATCTTTAAACACTTAATATTAAAAATGTCATTTAAAAATTGGAAATAAATTTGAAGATAAAGAAAAAAAAAATCTGAAAATACAGTAATTCTTTTTTTCTGAAAATTTAAAAATAAAAATCAGAAAAAAGGTTACGTGGTTATTTTATTCTTATTTTTATCTGAATTTTTGAAGTTATTTTTAATATTACAAAATTAATAAAAAAAATATGTGAGGGTTATTTCAAAAAATCTAAACTGTTAAAAATATTAAAAAAATGATCATATCTTCCCCTTTTCCCTCGATACACCACTGGACCAAAGATTTTTAACTATTCAAATATAGTAATTTTAATAACATTGTGTTTCTGATCATACATATCCGTTGGGATTGTTTGAGCGAGTGAACAGGGGAAGTCGGAGGGGCAGGAGACACTCGACCAAGCATTGTGGTCGAGCACATCTGCTCGATCGAGCACCTCGATTTCAGGCCGGCGGTAGCTCCGAGCAGTAACGTGATCGAGCCGGAACCGGGCGACCAAGGCTAATGGTCGGCGGGTTCCGCACCGATTCAATTAGGGCTTCGGTCCATGTCTTCATTTAAATACTTTTGACTCATTCTATTTGCCTCTTGTACGAAAAACACACGAAAATAGTGAATCTCCTGGCTTGGTAGTGCCCCCAGACGTAGTCATTCTTGACGAACTGGGTAACCAAATTGTTTGTCCTTAATTCGTTGTTTCCATTATTTTCTCCTATAATTGCTTGTTTAATTCCTAACAACTGGTATCAAGTGCATCTAGTTAAAGGGATCTGTGGAGAGCAATTATGATGGCTGAAGGGAAATCGCCTGTTGAGAAGTTTGATGGAATGGATTTTGGATTCTGGAAATTGCAGATCGAAGATTACCTGTACGGTAAAGATTTGTATCAACCGTTGGGTGAAAAACCTGAAGATATGAAGGACGACGAGTGAAAGTTGTTGGATAGGAAGGCGATGAGTGTGGTTCGTTTGTCGTTATCCAGGAACGTCGCCCTACATACTGTGAAAGCAAAAACCACAAAGGAGATGCTGGAGATTTTAACTGAGATGTATGAAAAACCGTCTGCAGCGAACAAGGTTCATCTGATGCGGAGGTTATTCAACCTGAGGATGGCGGAGGATACTGTGGTAGCCAACCATCTCAACGAGTTCAATATGATCATAGCCCCAATTGAGCTCGGTTGAGATTGATTTTTGATGATGAAGTTCAAACCTTAATTTTGTTGTCTTCTTTACGAGGAAAGTTGGAGTGGAACGGTAGAATTTGATTAGTGCTTGGTAGCAAAGTGAAACTAAAAATTTGATGAGGTTAGGGATTTGGTCATGGCGAAGAAATTCGCAGAAAAGAGTTGGGTGTGGCCACGAGGATGCGCTTTGAGTGGGAAACAGAGGCTATCTAAATCGAGGGAAGCCAAATCGAGGTAGATCGAAGTCAAGGGGCAAAAGATAGACCCAAGAAGGATAGGAGTAAAGTTGAGTGTTACAAATGTCATGAACTTGGTCATTACAAAAAGGGAGTGCAAGTCACAAGAGAATGAACCAAAGAAGAATGACAACTCGATAACGTTGCGGTGATGAGGACTCGGATGCATTGATTACGAGTGTAAGCGATCCATTGAGTCGTGGGTGTTAGATTAGAGCATCGTTTCATTAAATGCGTGATCTTGTCGACGTAATGGAAAAGTACACTTAAAGGGAACTTTGGGAAGGTTTATCTAGTGATGATGAGCCTCTGGAAATCAAAGGGGAGGGGAATGTTGGGATTAAGACACCAAATGGGATATTCTTTCTGGTTGAAAGATGTGAGACATATTCACGGATTGAAGAGAAATTTGATTTCGGTTAGGCGACTTGATGATGAGGGCTCTGAGGTGACTTTTGGGTGTAACTTCGTGGAAAATATCCAAAGGTGTCATGGTAGTGGCTCGAGGAAATAAAAGAGGAACGTTGTATATAATGAGGCAACACCCGGACATCATTGCTCTTGCAAGTGAAAAAGGAATGCGAATTTGTGGCATTATGCGCCTTGTACATAGTGAAAAGGGGATGAAAGTTATGTGCTCGAAGGTAAACTGCCGGACCTCAAGACCGATTGACATTGGTTTGTGTGAGGATTGTGTATTCAAAAAAAAAAATGGTGAGTTTTTCGGAGGAGACAAAGAGCTTTGAAGAAGCGTAGAGTCGGAGTTAGTTCCGCGAAGGATTTGTAGGGGACCAAAGACCGATGACATCCTCAAAGGAGCATCATATTATATAACTTTCATCGAGGGAACGAGGTATGTGTTTATTTCTTGAAAAATAAGTCCGATGCCTTTAATGCTTCGAAGTGGAAAACTCTTGAGAAACCAAACAGTCTCAAGGTGAAGTGTTTGAGATCCGATAATGGTGGAGAGTAATCTGAGCTCCAAGAGTTCAAAAGGATTCTGGTGGAGGCGAATGAAATCCGAATGGAGAAAACTGCGTGAGAGGAACCCCACAATGAGAACGACGTGGCGTAACGTATGAACGGACCTATGGAACGTCTTTAGAGGCATGAGATTGAAGTGTGGGCGCCAAAGATGTTTTGGGCGAGGCGATTAACACAAAGAACTTACTTGATAAGCGAACGAGGACCCTCAACTTCTTTGGAAAATGGCATACCGGAGGAGGCCCGGTCGGGAAAGGAGATAAATCTATCTTTTCTTGAGTATTTGGGTGTGTTGCATATGTTCATGTTGATGATATTGTTGGGATTATCTTTGGAAAGTATGCTTTTACTTTGTATAATCAAAAACTAAATTTATGACTTATTTATTGAAATAAATTGTTTATCATTTGATGCTTTAAATATCATCGAATGTTACATATATTTCTTTGCATAAACTGTTTCATAAATAGTCGTGTTACATTGTAGTTAATTTAGTGATACCGGATCACGAAAGATTAAATTAACGATCCCTTGTAACCAAAAGTACACCATTCACGACCTAGATGGAAATGAACAATCCATCGTGAAAGGTTGAAGTGTAAGGCTCGAGATTGACTTGTCTTGACCAAGAGATTACACTAGTGCATGACCGATGCCTTTGAATAGGACCTCTGGGGAGGACAAATTCTTGAAATCACAAGGAAGAATTAGACCTCGGTGGTTAGATTATTTCTTAATCTTAGTCCCCTTAAATAGGATCACGTGTGGTTGGTAACTATTGCTTTGACTTATCACGGGTAGAGAATCAACGAGATTCAATACTTTATATCTTGAGCAATATTATTGGTCACATCGTTGCTAAGATTTAATGGAGAATCGTAATGCAAGTATGATTGTTTGATTTGCCCCTGGGAGGAGTTCATAAGATTTATCATACCAAATCTTGCAAGTGGAACTAGTTTCCGTATGGATAATAATGTTGAACCGTTTCTTTACCAAGGATAAAAGATATTAATTAATGGAAAGCTATTTTAGGTGGCTTGAATTAATTAATGGGCTAGATAATCTTAAACACGGGAAATAATAACAGGGAGCCATATTAAGCTGTAATATGGGTTAAGATGGATAGTCTGATATTAATTATGTAGTGGGATTAATTAATATTTATGGGATTGAATAATATTGTGGCTCAATATTGATAATTCAAGATCCATTGGAAGATCCAATCTTAATTCTCCTAAAGGCCCCTCAAGTAGCCCAACATGAAGTCCAATAATTGAAAAAGGTGTTTAAAAATAAAATAAATTATTGTTGCATTATTTTCCTTAAAATTTCAAAATTATTAAAGAAAAAGAAGGAGAAGAATTTTCTTGAAAAGATTTTACGGAAAGGAGATAAGTATTCTTGGAATACAAGATTATCCCATAAATTCAAGAAATCTCCCACTTGGTTTCTTTAATTGTGATTTTCAAAATATATAGAGTAATAATAGGAAGAAGGATTTTCTTGATTTTCTTGAAAATATTTTATGGAAAAAGATATGTATTCTTGGAATACAAGAATATCTCATAAATTCAAGAAAGATCCAATCTTGAAAAGCCTCCTATTAATTTCGAAAAAATGGGTTAAATAAGGGTGTGAGATTTTTGTTGAAAAATACACATGGAATGAAGAATATATGAGATATATTCAAGATTTCTTGGAGATCAAGAAAAGATCTTTCCTAACCCTATTTTGAGCCCTAATTTTCGTCCCCCTCTCTATTATAAATAGGGGATGAATGATTCATCCCCAAATAACACGAAAATTAGTTTTTCAGAAAAATATCAGCGTCGATAAAATATCAAATATTTTGAAACGTCGACATATTGTGTATTTTCGAAAAACGTCAATTGTGAGTGTACCATTCCATGTGCTGGAAAAATTAGTAAATCCACAAAGGTAGTGCAACAATTTTTTTATTTTCCCTTTTGTTAATTGTTCGCGAGTTTCCTTCCACCGGATTGACGAGCAAGGACTAGGGAATACTTGGGAAGACTTTTTGGTGTGTTTAATCGACGAGACCATTGCCACTCCAAGAGCTTAGTTCACGTAAACCTGTAGCAATTCCGCATGCGTGGGATTTATGTGAATTGTTTATATGCATGATTTGTTGCTGAATTATTATTTGAATTAATATAGGATTAATTCATGCTAGTAATAATTGTTATAATTAAATTTGTATTTAAATATTCATCCCAAATAGATCCGTGCAAATAATTCCCCAACAAATGGTATCAGAGCCTCGATTTCGGGCTTTGAATTTTAAATTGTAATTTAATTCGTTTTCATTAAATTTGAAATTGGATAGTAGAATTGCTAGATCTTTTTTGCAGGTATATAATTGTCATGGAATTTAATGTGTATATTTGTGCATGCATATAATTTGTGGTTTTTAATTCGATTCGTTCGAATTCGTTTTGCCTCGTGAGAAAATCCACGAGTAGATTAGGATTTGTTTGATTTGATCAAATGTAATAGACTAGTCTAGATCTAGGTTTATTTATTTTTTGTAAATAAATTATGCTTGGGATCGGAACGGGAGGCGGAGATGAAGAATTAAAGGATAGATCCGAGACCCAAGGGCGTGGCGTGGCGTCGTCAGGGAGGTACGCCAACGCGACGCTGAACGCATGCAACGCACGGGCGAGGGGCGAGGCCGAGCGCTGGCGCGAGGGAGGGAAGACAAGACGGGCGGGCGAAGATAGCGCCAAGGCACTGCGGGCGCGGGCGGATGGGGAGGATTTAAGGCGAAGGCTGGCGGGCTGGCAGACAAAGGCCACATGGACGCCAGAAGCGCCGCTGAAGTTCCGGCGAGAGCGAGGGCCGGGCGAAGGCGCGATGCTAAAGGGTACGCTGCTGACGCCGCCGAATTTTGCGAGGGTCGACGCGAAAGAAGCCCGCCGAGGTCGCCGAAAGCACCGATACGGGCGAGGCAAGACTGCGTTAAGGCGACGGGACGGTCGCCGGGGTTGAAGGGTCGGCCGGACGGTATGATCCTTCCGGCCACGAAGCTACTTCGCGTATGCTTTCGAGACGGAGTTCTTTTCGAGACGACGAGGAGAAATTCAAGACGACGTTTTTCAAAAATCAAGCCAAGAAAAATCAAACCATGACAATTGATAATTTGTGCCCAATATGTTTATTTTTCCGCTTTGCTTGATTTATTGTTATGTTTTCTTGTGCTTTATTTAATTTGTTTAAATGTGTTTGCATGAGAATTGCCCAATGAAAAATCTCACCTACAAAAATTACTAAGTATGTTTAAATAATTAATTGACAATTTTATTCCGGATAATAAAATTAAATTAATTTTGATCTCCATGATTTATTTATTTGTGAATTCTTTTGGAGAAATTCCCCCCACGGGACGGTCAAAAGATAGCCTTCACATGAATAAATTCCAGTTGGATGATTGTGGATTATTACTAGTGGCGACGATGATCCTCCCCACGAGGCTCGTTCAAAGCGAAATAATAATTCTGTATTTAATCATGGTTATTACTTAGGTATAAAATTTATATGCATATACTTCCCCGAAGTCCCTGTCAATTTTATATTGATCAAGTGGGAGCCAACTATTAATCTGGATATTAAAGGTTTGTAATTGTTCTTGTTTATAATCTGCTTGAATGTGTTTAAATAATGACCCACCCCACGTGGCTTATTTAAACTGTTTTGAGATGTTGGCTGATGCATGTTCATATTTTTTTTGAGATTTTAATATGAAACATGTGATCGAATTTTGTGATATATTTGTGCTTATGCATATTATTATTTATTTCACCATCATGTCGCAACCTTTTTAATCCATCGCTATTATACTTAAAAGTCAATAGAATAAGTATGGAAACTATATTGATTGGAAACGAAAAATTATAATTGTCCTAATCGCAAAAAACACAAGTGGATTCTTGACACACCAAAATCGATGAGCCAACCGACGAGTCAAAAATGCGGGACTCGTCGGATCACCTTCATGAGAGATGTCGCCGCTAAAAATGGTGGAGGGCAAACCCGTGCAGGATTACGTCCTCAAAATTGATGGCCCATTTGAACAAACTTGAGGTTCGAGTCGCAGATTATAATTTGGAGACTCGAGATGAATTTAGTACTTCACTCTCGCCCAAAAAGTTTAAAGCAATTTTGCCTCGCTAATGATTTGTTGCAAGCTTTGGTCTCGGCGAGAGATGTTGATAGGGCACCAAACTCAAGCTTTTGATTGAAGAAGTGGTCCGTCTTCATCTTCTAGGCCAGGATGGCAAGAAGAAGAAGGTGACCAAAGGCCATAAGCAATCGACTCAAGCGTTGCGAAGGCAATGATAAAATGACAAATCTTTGGCGGTGTCAAGGAAAATCCAAAGTGGAAGTGCTTAAGGCTGCGGTGAAAGAGGACAATGGAGGTTTTGCTGTTCCAACCCCAAAAGGGCGGAAAAAGAAAGGTAACTCTCACACACTAATTGTTGAAACTTGTTTAGCGGCGTATACTTCTCATTCATTGGGTAGTTGATATGGGATCCACTAATCATGTTTGCTTCACAGGTTCAAACCGATCCGATAACTTAGTGGTAGTGAGATCCTCATCACACCGGGCAATGCTTCGAGTGGCGGTGAAAGCGATGGGAGAAGTGCACCGTCTTTTTGAAGACAAAGTTTTAATTTTAAGAGATGTTCTTTACGTTCGAATTTTAGAAAGAATTTAATTTCGGTTTCTAAACTTTACCTTGATGGATATTCGGTTACTTTTAATAAAGTTGTTACCATTTCTCTTTATGATAAATTTATCTCGCATGGAACGTTGTCGAATAATCTCTATACAATTAATCGTGCACACCACTCACGAAAATGCATCCTATAACACATCAACTCAAGCTTCGAGAAAAGAAAAACGTTCATCGACGTGAACGAGACACTTCTATGGCATCTAAGATTGGGACATATTAATCCAAAGAGGATCCAAAGGTTTGTGAAAGACGGTTCACTGGAGTTTCTCCAAGTTGAACCAATTCCAACCTCGCGAATCATGTTTGGAGGTAAAAAAATGACCAAGAGGGCATTCATAGCCAGGGAATAGAGCCAAAGAAGTGTTAGAAATCATTCACACGCACGTATGTGGTCCAATGTCAACCAAAGCAAGAGGAGGTTATGAGTATTTAAATCACTTTTGTCGATGACTACTCAAGGTAATGCGGTTATATTTTCCTTATGAAGCATAAATCTGAGACCTTTGAGAAATTCAAAGAATTTAAGGCTCAAGCAGAGAATCGTAAGGAAAAATGTATCAAGTCTCTACGATCCGATCGTGGAGGTGAATACCTCAGCGATGAGTTTTTGAACTACTTGTCTGATAAAGGGATTGCATCCCATTAATCGCATCTTAACCCCTCAACAAAAGCGGGTTGCGAGAGAAAAAAACGAAACTCTTTTGGAAATGGTTAGATCTATGATGAGTTATGGATCTTCCCAAGTCTTTCTGGGGTCATGCCTTAGAAACAACGGCCTACATTCTGAACTTGGTGCCATCCAAATCGGTTCCCAAAACTCCCAAAGAATTGTGGACCGGGCGCAAGCCCAGTTTGAGACACATGAAGATTTGGGGGTGTCCGGCCTACGTGTTGGACAAGGAAGCCGGAAAATTGAATCCTCGATAAGAATTAAGGTTGTTTGTAGGATACTCCGAGGGAACAAAAGGGTGTATGTTCTATGGTCCCGAAGATCAAAAGGTGGTAATAAGCACCCACTTTAGATTTTTGGAAGAAGACTATATGAACAAAAAGAAGACCCGTATGAGATTACCTTAAATGAGCTAAGGGGGCTAACCTCGATGCTAATCAGACAAGATGACATACCAAACAACACACTTGCACAACCTCGTCGTAGTGGGAGGGTTGTGAGACAGCCCGAGAGATTCATGGGGATAGGAGAGTCCTCTGACTTGATTCCCGGACAAGATGAATCAGACCCATGGACATATGACGAGGCAATCCAAGACAAGGATGCAGGTCCTTGGCAAACAACAATGAAAGCCGAAATGGGTTCTATGGATCATAACAGAGTGTGGGAGCTAGTCGAACCACTTAATGAGGTCAAACCCATTGGTTGCAAGTGGGTATACAAGAGAAAAAGAGGACCGGACGGGATGGTGAAAACCTTCAAGGCAAGGCTTGTGGTGAAAGGTTATACTCAGAAAGAAGGGATCGACTATGAGGAAAAATTTTCGCCCGTAGCAATGCTCAAGTCCATCCGAATTCTCTTGTCGATTGCTGCGCATCTCGACTTTGAAATCTGGCAAATGGATGTCAAGACAGCTTTCCTTAACGGAAGTCTTGATGAAGAAATCTATATGCAACAACCCCAATGCTTCATTGAAAAAGGCCAAGAACACCTAGTTTGTAAGCTCATGAAGTCCATTTACGGACTCAAACAGGCATCCAGAGCTTGGAACCAATGTTTTGATCATGTTATAAAGTCTTATGGGTTTGATCAAAACGAGTTTGAAAGTTGTGTGTACAAAAAGTGTGTCGGAACTACATTGGTATTCTTAGTACTATACGTAGACGACATTCTGATCATCGGGAACGATGTAAAGGTGTTATCAGACGTAAGGGCATGACTTTCAAAACAGTTTGATATGAAGGACTTAGGGGAAGTCGCGCACATCCTTGGGATCAAGATCACTCGAGATCGCAAGAAAAGGATGATAGGCTTATCGCAAGCTTCATACATAGACACTGTCTTGAAACGATTCAGCATGCAGGATTCCAAGAAAGGCTTCGTACCTTTCAGACATGGAATCCATCTATCCAAGGAAATGTGCCCTAAGACACAAAAGGAGATAGATGACATGAAAGGCATTCCATATGCTTCGGCTGTCGGAAGCCTTATGTATGCAATGCTGTGTACGAGACCGGATATCTGCTTTGTCGTTGGCATGGTGGCAAGATATCAAAGTAACCCGGGGAAAGAACATTGGACGGCAGTTAAAAACATTCTGAAGTATCTGAAAAGAACTCGAGATAGAATGTTAATTTATCAGTCAGATAGTCTAATCCCCATCGGCTACACGGACTCGGATTTCTAATCAGACTTAGATTCCAGAAAATCTACCTCCGGTAGTGTGTTTTGCATGGGGGAGGAGCCATGATATGGAGAAGCGTTAAGCAGAAATGCATCGCAGATTCTACCATGGAAGCCGAATATGTAGCTGCTTGCGAGGCAGCGAAAGAAGCGGTTTGGCTCAAGAACTTCCTAGTGGACTTGGACGTAGTTCCGAATTTGCCCAGCACAATCACTGTTTATTGTGACAATGCCAAAGCAGTTGCAAATTCAAGGGAACCAAGAGCCCACAAGGCCAGCAAACACATTGAAAGGAAATACCATCTTATACGAGAAATCGTTAAGAGAGGAGATATAGAGGTGACAAAAATAGCGTCAGAAGACAACCTAGCAAATCCATTCACAAAGGGTCTGCCTCAGAATACATTCGACAGACATGTGGAAGGAATGGGTGTCAAGACCGTTGCCAATCTGCTTTAAGTATAAGTGGGAGAAATTATTAGGTTCATGTAGGTGACATTAGATGTCACGTACAGAAACTCATACACAGACATGTTGTATACTTAAAAGCAGACTTTGAGTATAAGTGAGAGATTGTTGGGATTATCTTTGGAAAGTATGTTTTTACTTTGTATAATCAAAACCCGAATTTCGGACTTATTTACGAAATAAATTGTTTATCATTTGATGCTTTAAATATCATCGAATGTTACATATATTTCTTTGCATAATTGTTCAATAAATAGTACGTGTTACATTGTAGTTAATTTAGTGATACTAGATCACAGAGATTAAATTAACTGTCCTTTGTAACCAAAAGTACACCATTCACGACCTAGATGGAAATGAACAATCCATCGTGAAAGGTTGAAGTGTAAGGCTCCGATTGGCTTGTCTTGACCAAGAGATTACACTAGTGCATGACTGATGCACCGAATAGGACCTACAGGAGGACAAATTCTTCAGAACTGAACAAGGAAGAATTAGACCTCAGTGGTTCGTTATTTCTTAATCTTCATCCCTTAAATAGGATCACGTGTGGTTGGTAACTATTGCTTTGACTTATCACGGGTAGAGAATCAACGAGATTCAATACTTTATATCTTGGGCAATATTATTGGTCACATACGATTGCTAAGATTTAATACGGAGAATCGTGTGCAAGTATGCTTGTTCGATTTGCCCCCTTGGGAGGTTCATAAGATTTATCATACCAAATCTTGCAAGTGGAACTAGTTTCCGGTATGGATAATAATGTTGAACCGTTCCTTTACCAAGGATAAAAGATATTAATTAATGGAAAGCTATTTCAGTGGTTTGAATTAATTAATGGGCTAGATAATCTTAAACACGGGAAATAATAACCGGGAGCCATATTAACTGTAATATGGGTTAAGATGGATAGTGCAATATTAATTATGTAGTGGGATTAATTAATATTTATGGGCTTGAATAATATTGTGGCTCAATATTGATAATTCAAGATCCATTGGAAGATCCAATCTTAATTCTCCTAAAGGCCCCTCAAGTAGCCCAACATGAAGTCCAATAATTGAAAAAGGTGTTTAAAAATAAAATAAATTATTGTTGCATTATTTTCCTTAAAATTTCGAAATTATTAAAGAAAAAGAAGGAGAAGAATTTTCTTGAAAAGATTTTATGGAAAGGAGATAAGTATTCTTGGAATACACGATTATCCCATAAATTCAAGAAATCTCCCACTTGGTTTCTTTAATTGTGATTTTCGAAATATATAGAGTAATAATAGGAAGAAGGATTTTCTTGATTTTCTTGAAAAGATTTTATGGAAAAAGATATGTATTCTTGGAATACAAGAATATCTCATAAATTCAAGAAAGATCCAATCTTGAAAAGCCTCCTATTAATTTCGAAAAAATGGGTTAAATAAGGGTGTGAGATTTTTGTGGAAAAATACACATGGAAAGAAGAATATATGAGATATATTCAAGATTTCTTGGAGATCAAGAAAAGATCTTTCCTAACCCTATTTTGAGCCCTAATTTTCGTCCCCCACTCTATTATAAATAGGGGATGAATGATTCATCCCCAGATAACACGAAAATTGATTTTTCGAAAAAATATCAGCGTCGATAAAATATCAAATATTTTGAAACGTCGACAGATTGTGTATTTTCGAAAAACGTCAATTGTGAGTGTAAAATTCCATGTGCTGGAAAAATTAGTAAATCCACAAAGGTGGTGCAACAAATTTTTTATTTTCCCTTTTGTTAATTGTTCGCGAGTTTCCTTCCACCGGATTGACGAGCAGGGACTAGGGAATACTTGGGAAAGCTTTTTGGTGGTTTAATCGACGAGACCATTGCCACTCCAAGAGGTTAGTTCACATAAACCCGTAGCAATTCTGCATGCGTAGGATTTATGTGAACTGTTTATATGCATGATTTGTTGCTGAATTATTATTTGAATTAATATATGATTAATTCATGCTAGTAATAATTGTTAGAATTAAATTTGTATTTAAATATTCATCCCGAATAGATTCGTGCAAATAATTCCCCAACAACTATGAGTAGAAGTAAATTAGATGCTAAATCTGTTAAGTGTACGTTTGTTGGATATGGCGGTGATGAGTTTGGCTATCGATTTTGGGATGAGGAAAACCGAAAGATAATTCGTAGTCGAGATATCATATTTAATGAACAGGTGATGTACAAAGACAGGTTGGGGATATCCAAAGAAGGTGGTTCTGAGTCCCAGGTTGTGGAATTAGACATTTCGAACTCGGGTGAGAGCAAGAGGGTTCTAGATGATCAGGTGATTGTTGAGGAAGAACCAAGTACACCGCCACCAACAATTCCGCTGCGGAGATCCACGAGAGATCGGAGATCTCCTGATAGGTATTCACCCTCCCTTCATTATTTATTGTTAACTGATGGTGGTGAACCTGAATGTTATGCAGAGGCCACACATAGTGAACAGGTTGACAAGTGGAAACTTGCAATGGATGATGAGATGAATTCATTGATGACCAACGGAACTTGGGAGATAGTTGAGCTTCCTAAGGGCAAGAAAGCACTGCATAACAAGTGGGTTTACAGAATAAAAGAGGAGGCTGATGGAAGCAAACGCTACAAGGCAAGATTGGTTGTGAAGGGGTTTCACCAGAAACATGGTATTGACTATACTGATGTGTTTACTCCAGTGGTGAAGCTAACTACCATTCTATTAGTTTTGAGTCTGGTGGCTGCAGAAAATTTGGTGTTAGAACAGATGGACGTGAAAACTGCCTTTCTTCATGGTGATTTAGATGAGGACATCTACATGAAGCAACCAGAGGGATACTTGTCTAAGGGGAATAGTGAGCTAGTTTGCAAATTGAAGAAGAGCTTGTACGGTCTGAAACAAGCTCCATTACAGTGGTACAAGAAGTTTGATGGGTTCATGCATGAGATTGAGATCAATAGGTGTGAGGCTGACCATTGCTGTTACTTCAAGAGGTATGATGATGGTTATATCATTTTGCTATTATATGTTGATGACATGTTGATAGTAGGCTCTAGTGCTCGGGAGGTGAGCAAGTTGAAGAAAAAATTGTCTGAAAGGTTTGCTATGAAGGACCTTGAAGAGGCCAAGCAAATCTTAGGAATGTGAATCGATCGTGACAAGGTGGCAGGAAAGTTGTATCTTTCACAGGCTGAATACATAAAGAAAGTCTTGGAGAGATTTAGTATGGAAGATGCAAAACCAGTTCGGGTCCCGTTGGGAAGTCAGTTTAAGCTATCCAACAAGGACTCACCTAGTAGCGAAGAGGAGCGGACCTACATGCAAAACACTCTGTATGCTTCAGCAATTGGAAGTTTGATGTATGCTATGGTGTGTACAAGACCAGATATTTCACAAGCGGTGGGAGTTGTTAGCCGGTTTATGGGCAATCCGGGTAAGCAGCATTGGGAGGCAGTGAAGTGGATCCTTAGATACTTGAGAGGTACTACTGAACAAGCTTTGTCCTTTAAGGGCAAAAGCGTTGGGTTGGCAGGATATGTTGATGCAGACTTGGCATCAAATGATCTCGACAAAAGGAGAAGTACTACAGGGTATGTGTTTACTTTTGGTGGTACATCAATATCTTGGGCTTCTAAGTTGCAGAAGATCGTAGCTCAGTTCACTGCAGAAGCAGAGTACGTTGCAGTCACTGAGGCTAGTAAAGAAATGGTTTGGTTGCAGAATTTGTCGTGTGAGTTGGGGAAGGAGCAAAAGGATAGTATTCTGTATAGTGACAGTCAGGGTGTTATTCACTTGACGAAGAATTCGGCCTTTCACTCGAGGATTAAGCACATCGAGTTGAGGTATCATTATATTCGTTACCTCATTGAGAACAAGATCTTACAGCTGATGAAGATCTGGCTGACATGTTGACTAAGGTTGTGACCTTAGAGAAGTTGAAGTTATGCATGACTTCAACTGGCCTTGGTAACTGAACATAAGGCCCAGCACTACTACCAGTGAGAGAAACCGTTGGAACGGGGGAGACAAGTTACAGTTGGAGTTAGTCTCCAGGTGGGAGATTGTTGGGATTGTTGGAGCTTGAGTGAACGGGGAAGTCAGAGGACGGGAGGCGCTCGACCAAGCATTGTGGTCGAGCACATCTGCTCGATCGAGCACCTCGATTTCCAGAGCCGAGCAGACAACGTGATCGAGAGGAACTGTTGGGATTATACTGAAAAGTATGCTTTTTACTTTGTATAATCGAAACTGGATTTCCAGATTTATTTACTGAAATAAATTGTTTATCACTGATGCTTTAAATATGATTGAATGTTATATATATTTACTGCATAACTGTTCAATAATTAAATGACGTGTTACATCAGAGTTAATTTAGTGATACCGGATCACGTAAGATTAAATTAACGGTCCCTTGTAAATTAAAAAGTGCGCCATTCACGACCTAGATGGAAATGAACAACCATCGTGAAAGGTTGAGGTGTAAGGCTCGATTGGTTTTGTCTTAACCAAGAGATTACACTAGTGCATGATGATCTTGTTTAATAGGACCCTCTGGAGGATAAGTTCTTCTAATCGAACAAGGAAGAATTAGACCTCGGTGGTTCGTTGTTTCTTAACCTTCGTCCCTTAAATAGAATCACGTGGGATCGAGAACTATTGCTTTGACTTATCATGGGTAGCGAATCGAGTGAGATTCAATACTTTTTATCTTGGGGCAATATTATTGGTCACATGTGATTGCTAAGATTTAATACCAAGAATCGTGTGTGCAAATCACGCTTGCTTGATTTGCCCATTGGGAGGTTCATAAGTTTTATCATACCAAATCTTGCAAGTGAAATTAGTTTCCTAAGATGGATAATAATGTTGAACCGTTCCTCAACCAAGGACAAAAGATATTAATTAACGGAAAGCTATTTCAAAGGGCTTGAATTAATTAATGGGCTAGATAATCTTAAACACGGAAATAATGACCGGGAGCCATATTGATCGTAATATGGGTTAAGATGGATGGTGCAATATTAATTATGTAGTGGGATTAATTAATATTTATGGGCTTGAATTATATTGTGGCTCAATATTAGATATTCAAGATCCATCGGAGGGTCCAATCTTAATTCTCCTAAAGGCCCCTGAGTAGCCCAACATATAGTCCAATAACCTAAAAAGGTGATTAAAATAAAATAAATATTGTTGCTTATATTTCCTCTAAATTTTTGAAAATTATGGATAAAAGAGGAGAAAGATTTTCTTTGAATTTTGTTATGGAATGAAGATATGTATTCTTGGAATACAAGATTATCTCATTAAATTCAAGAAATCTCCCACTTGGTTATACATAGTGATATTTGAAATTTTTTGAAAATAGAGGGCAAGAAAGATTTTCTTTTTCTTGAAAAATATATTATGGAAGATATGTATTTCTTGAAATACAAGAATATCTCATAAATTCAAGAAGATCCAAATCTTGATTTTGCACCTTTGTTTTTTTAAAATAACACCATAATGGAGGAGGTGAGTTTTTTGTGGAATATTTTAATTATGGGAAAAAAGAATATAAGAGATATATTCAAGATTTCTTGGTGACCAAGAAAAGTTTTTTCCACATTGAAATATCACATAAATTTAAATCCACCCTCCCTCCTATAAATAGGGGATGATTAGTTCATTCCCAAGACAATTTCATGTCTTTGGAAATATTAGCAAATCCACATAAGTGGTGCAACAAAGTTTATTTTTTCTTTTTGTTAATTGTTCATGAGTATCCTTCCACCGGATTGTCGAGCAAGAGCTAAGGGAATACTTGGGAAGTCCTTTTTGGTTAGTCCGTCCGACCAAAGCCACCGTCATCCCAAGAGAATGCGTTCACGTAAACCCGTAGATTCTCGCATCGTGGGTTTTACGTGGTTTTTATATGCATGATATGTTGTTGTAATTATTATTTGAATTAATATAGGATTAATTCATGCTAGTAATAATTAATGAATTAAATTTGTATTTAAATATTCACCACGAATAGATCTGTGCAACTCATTCCCCAACAGGAACCTCTCGACCAAGGCCTGTGGTCGAGCGGGTTCCGCAGCCAGTTCGCAGAATTAGGGCTTCGGCCCATGTCTTCATTTAAATACTTTTGACTCATTGTATTTGTCTCTTGTAAGAAAAACACACGAAAATAGTGAATCTCCTGGCTTGGTAGTGCCCCCAGACGTAGTCATTCCTGACGAACTGGGTAACCAAATTGTTTGTCCTTAATTCGTTATTTTCATTATTTTCTCCTATAATTGCTTGTTTAATTCCTAACAATATCTAATGATATTGAATAAGGAAAAAAATCATACACGTCGAATCACATTGCTTTTTTATTCCAATCATACTTCTTATCAAAAGTTGTTTTGAAAAGGCTTTCACGCTGAACATAGATGCCATCAATTCTTACTTCCCAGCGGCATTGACCACTATTACATATTCGGTGTGTTCCTCTAGATGTAAATGCATCAAATTCGACCATCTTATCACCCCACCAAAGATGACAATTGAATAAGGTGCGACCAAAAACATCCTTACAAAACGACCAACGATAAACTTGGTTCGTATTAATTGTATGTTCTCCAAGATCATCGTCTTTAGATTGGCAGCGTAATTTCAATGGATCGGGGAGTTTGTTGATCATAGAAACATCATATCCAGAAGTCCATAGGCATGATTTAGCTGCTAATAATGTAATTTCGGAGAAAATGCTGCACAAAGAATAAGAAAAACTATTTGATTTTTCATCATGATTCATGTAAGTGAAATTGTTTCAAATTTGATTGAAAATGAGAAATATTTGAGAATTTAAATAGAAAATAGATAGTAATTGTTTGTTGCCTTTATTCTATCCGAATATCGAATCTAATTAAATGAAAGCATGAACTTTTGTCACCCGGATAATTTCTAGCGCTAGGTAGTATAGTTCATTTATACTGTTTAGATCGGGTCAGGTGAACCATGAACCACTCAGGCCGGGTTCGGGTCTGCCGGGTTGGGTCCGGGCCGGGCATGGAAAAAAAAGTTTTTTTTTTTCAGTTCTGTTTTATTTTTTCAGTTTAGTTCAAAAAAAAATATTATCCGGCCCGGACCCAACCCACCGGACCGAACCCGAATTTTAGTGGTTCATGGTTCACCCAATTTTCATAGTTCATGATTTAGGGTTTAAGGTTCATAGTTTAGGGTATAGTATATTATAAAATATTCTATAATTTATTTTAGTAGAATTAATTATGTGGATGATGAGTTGGGATGACACCTCATTAATCTGGTTCTATAAAAAATCAGATAGTTGATTCTATATCACTACTATATATATATATTAGATTAATTATGATATATAATTTCAATATATATATATATATCTTAATCTTAATACTATATATTGGTAAACCTAATTCAGCTTATGTGACGCAACCACGTAAGTCTGCGCAAAACCCAATTCAACCAGATTATTTCGTTTTAAAATCGTGCACTCTCATTAAAAGTTATTTAAAGTAAATTTATAATCTATTTAAAAAAATTAATAAATTAAATACTTTTATTTATAAATATATATATATTTACCCATATGTTGTATAAATATATTCACGCTTATAAGATATGCTACATTTATTTAATATGATTTTGAGATATAATATATATATATATATATATATATATATATTGGTAAATCTGATTCAATTTATGTGGCGAAATCACGTCAGTCTGCGCAAATTTTAATTCAATCAGATTATTTCGTTTTAAAATCGTGCATTCTCATTAAAAGTTATATTTAAATTAAATCTTTAATCTATTTAATTAATAAATTAAAATTCTAATTTTAATTCATCTTGATCTTCTTTCCCGTAAATTGATACACCTATATATTGGTCAACTTAATTGATATGTATTTTCGTTTGATAATTTTTTTTCCTATAGATTGATGCGCCTCTATCTTAATCAACTTAATTGATATATATTTTCGTTTTATTTTATCAAATTTATTTATAAATATATATTTATATCCACACCCCATATATATATATATTATATTTATATCTACACCCCATATATCCTTATATGTAATCACGCTCCAAACCCAATATTCACGTTTTGTACTAATTTTTTTTATTCGTTTTTCTATATATTGTTCTAAAAAAAAGATTTTGTTTTTTTTATGTTGCAGGGAGTATTGAGATAAGTAATTTTGAGTGTTGAATTAATTGTGGATGTTTTTCTTCTTTTTTGTTCATAACAATTCTTCTAATTTGATAAATTTATAAATTTAATTTTTTTTTTGTATATTTAATCTGATGTGATTCTTTTAATTTGATGAATTTTTTAATATAATTTTACGTTTTATATTTTAATTGGATTTTATACCATCCCTGCATATTCTGTATTCTAATTTGTCAACTTACAAGTCAATGATTAATCGTTTTTCAAGTATGTTTATTGTTTCTAACAATATTATTTTATTCAAATTCTTGATTTGTGTAGATTTTTCAAAAAATTATATTCATAAATATTTATTGGAATTGTATAACTATTTTGTATATTGCAAGGAGTTTTTTTTTATATTGCAGAGAATATTGAGGTAAGTAATTTGAGTGCTGAATTAATTGTGGACGAGTTTCTTCTTTTCTGTTCATAGCAATTCTTCTAACTTGATAAATTTGTTAAATTAATTTTGTTTTGTATATTTGACCTCATGTGATTCTTCTAATTTGATGAATTTATTAATCTGATTTTGTGTTATATATTTAAATGGATTTTTTATACCGCTCCTTGCAGATTCTGTATTCTAATATGTCAACTTACAAGTCAATGATGGATCTTTTTAAAGGCAATCTATGTTTATTGCTTTCTAACAATATTATTTTATACAAATTTCTTGATTTGTATAGATTATTTAAAAACTTAATCTTATTGTGTTTTTTTTCCGATCATTCATATTGTGCGTATGAATAAGATTATATACAGATTAGAAGACGATTATGTAAAGATCAATCTTATCTAAGGAGTGCTCTTATTGGAGCTATTCAAAAGGCATTTGATAAATTTGTGCATATTCATATCAGCATGTTCATTGATGAATTTTGTAGATAAAGTTATTCATTTTTTTTGTTAATTTTTTTTATTTTATTCTATTATATTTAATTTAAAATTCAATCAAATAATTTTTTTTTTCGCGGGAATGAAAAATATTAGTGGATAGACTAAGATATCACCCATATATTTTCCAAATCTTACACTTTATTTCCCTTAAATATTAGATTAATTCATTAAGTTGTTAAGTTTGGATAGTATATCAACTAACACTAACTTCAAGATATTTTAAATTTTATAAATTTGAAATAAAATACACAAAATATAATCATATCAATTTGCTAAGTATTGATCTATATAGAGATAGATTGTACGGATACATGTACGATAATATGGGTACAATACGGGTATTGGGACACATAATTTCTAAAGAATTGGGTAATATACGGCCGGGGTATATGACTAATTTTTCAAAATATTTTATATTTTAATTATATTTATAAATATTTTCATTATTATTTTTAATTGTATATAAGATAAATGTATTTCAAGGCAAACAAAAAATAAATTTTGCAATTTTGACCCGTGTGTACCCTATTTGTGTTTGACACGCTGATCAGCCGTGCCCGGCACGATACTCAAATTTTTATTAATATTTATAATTGGGACACATCACGTGACGTATCGAGTGGATCCCGTATTCGCGTACCCAAATACCTACAGAGTATCCGACACTGCATTATTAAAAATATTCGAGTGCCCATGCATTCTAGATAACGAGATATGCAAAAATATATTAAGACCTATAATTTAATATCTTGAATGTAGAATGAGATATATAAAATAGATACCTAAAATTTAAAATTTATTCATATATATTATCATTAAAAATGTGATTAATATTTATAAAATAATACTAATAGTTTTTTAAAGCCCGCGAAATTCGCGGTGATACATACTAGTATATATATATATATATATATTAGATTAATTATAATTTCGTATGATATAATTATAATTTAGATTAATTATATATATATATATATATCATACGAAATTATATATGTTATGTTAGATTAATTATATATGCATGTTAGATTAATTAGTCAAATTAATATGTTAGAATATTAGTCAATTTTATTTTAGATTAGTCTGGTTGATTAGGAGATTAGTCTAGTTAGATAATGTCAATTTAACGTACATGTTAGATTAGGAGATTATATTTATGTAATTATTTTATTATTTGATATATGTTAGAATTGTTAAATTGTTGGTTGACTATGATGAGTTTAAAATAATACAGTCGAAACTCTGTCGAAATTTAGACACAATTTTGATTAATTGTTTTAATTAGTTAATTTATGTCAAATTATTTGATTGGTTAGATTGCTTGTCAATATGTTAGGAATTAGAACTGAAATTTGTTGGTTGACTAAGAGATGCGTTTTATATAATACAGCCGAGACTTTGTCGAAATTTGGACAAATTTGTTAGGAATTGGAATTTAAATTCGTTGGTTAATTAAATTGTTAGTAAAAAATGTAATGAATTTTTTTTATATAATGCAAATGAGTACAGGTGGACGTGACAGTGGTCGTGACAACGACACTGGTTGAGGCAGTGGTGGTGGTCGTGGCGACGACCCGGTTCCTCAGAGCACCAAGAGGAGGAGGATCCTTAGACCTCAAGTCCACCTGCACCCACCCTCACAGGAGCCAGCCCACGACGGGTCCAACTCGCAACACCCGTGTTAGTGTTAGTGTCCTAGAGACAATCCTATTGTAAGGACATAATACTAAGATAATATCCAGTTTGATTTAATATTATTATTCATTTAATATTAATGTATGGCAATACACTTATTCGAATATTATGTTTGATTGTTTGCATTTATTCTTATATGTGTTCCCATGAACCAATGTTGTCATTGTGGATGTGAGACCTCAGGTGACTTAAGCATGATTCTCAAATAGTCCCGATCAAGGATCATCAAGAATGAGATATTGATGATGCAATTGAGATTGGTGTGCGATCTGCATCATACTCTTAGAGAGTGTAGTAAGATCTCACTTGCTACGAGATACTAGGTATATCATGATGGATGCACAAATACCTTAGAGGGTATTGGTATACCCATCCGAGAAACCGTTTGATGTAATTCCACAATATGTGTCTACGGGTGTCTCAGTTAGTGGGAGCGATGCGATACTCCTTTCACTTGAGGTCAATACGCACGACATGTGTGGAGTGATGAACTTTGTCCATGACTGACGCTTGCACCCTTCTATGGGTAAATATGACTTGGATTGGGTTCATCACGAAATGCATGTGCGTGGTAGTTGAACCAAGAATAGGATTCATTCCTCAAAGTGGATTTAGAGAGAATACTCATCTTCTCGTCATAATTGGATCTAAGTCATCGGCCGATGCACGTCAACTTAGACTTTGTGACTAAGTGTGACATACATGATCAATTAGTGATTAGAGATAATATGATTAAGTTATTTGAATAGACACTTCATCATGTTCAAGACTTAATCGAGTATTCACGAATGAAAGAAAATTATCGTAATAGCCCATGTTTCAGTTACAGGTAGTTGCACGTTTCTCGCAACGTACCTCATATATTGAGAATGTCTGATTTATTGTCTAGGGTTTAATTAAGACCATTAGTTTGACTAATCGTTCGATATATGAGGACCTATGGATCACACAACAAGTAATTCCCTTTACAGTTTAAAGTTGGTTGATTAAGTATTAAATTGGATTTAATATTTAATATATTGAGAATTAATAATATATTAATTTGGAATTAATTATTATTACTGTTTAATTAAATTGGATTTAATTAAATAGGAATCCCAAATAATATGTGTAATATTATTGTAGGAAAATATATTTAGGAAAAATCAAATCTATGTGATTTGATTTGCAAGATTAGGAAATATATTCCTAATAAAGATAACTTAAGATTTAAGCTGAGCTTCTCCTATATTATGAGATCCTAGAGATTCATAAAACTACAAGAAAACCTAGTTTTCTCCATAAAATCTCTAGTCATAATTTTTCTAGCAAATTCGTCTCGGGAATTCAACGCTGACAAGTCTGTGCGGATCTGCTAACGGGGATTACATAGATACCATACTTGAGAAATCTGTGTACGATTTACTGTAAGGTTTCTCTTTATGTTTATACGTATTCAATTATGCAATTACATGTTCGTAGTTGATGAACTGTTTATTTCCACTGCGCATGTATTACGTGTTTACGTGACTCTAAATTCCAACAGTGGTATCAGAGTTTCAGGCTCTTGATTAATTGTGTAATTGATTGATTTATTTAAAAGATATATTTTTTTTTAAAATCGGTACGGTTGAGTTTGACGTGAACCGCACCATGTGATATTTCTTATCTATTTGTTTGGGGTGTTCTCTGATAAGTGCTTAATTTTATCTATTTTAACTCCCTAATTTTACTTCTCTTGATATATTTTTTGCGTAAAATGGGACTCTTTTGGTATAATCATTAAAATCTGAATGTATATCTTATAAATCTTAATTTGAGTGAATATGTTATGTTTTAATTTAGCTTGCAAGTTATTTATTTTGAGCTTTCCAAAATTTCCTATGTGATAATTTGTTATAATTAAAAACTGGACGCCTGCCTCATTAGAGAAAATTGCATTATGTTTGTAAGTTATTTTGAGTTTACAATTTTCTGAACTTATAAATTAAAACAGCCCATTGTCTTAGGAAAGAAGGCCAAACCTCACGTGAAGGAAAAAATTGCAGCCCAAGCCCAAATGAGAAAGAAAGAGGACATCAACACACGTATTTGAGAAAAAAGGAAGCAGCTGCGTCGATGATAGAGAATGGAAACAAGCAGCAGCGTCAAGAGAAGAAATTGCAATCCCATGGACAGAATTCAACCACCACATCAACACCCAAGGCGGCTACAAGTCTACACTAAAATATGGACAGAATTGGAGGAAGAAACAGAGTTTATTGGCTGAAATTTACAGCAAGAGGCGGCAATTTCAGCGCCTAGGGTTGCACGAAATCTTCAATCTTGACAAGGAAGAAAACCCCCACACTTTCTGCCTATAAATAGAGAAGCATGGCAGAAGGAAGGATTCATTCGAAAAAACACACTTAAAATCCAGAAAGGAAGAAGAAAAAAAGAGAGAACTCGAGAGGGCGGCTAGGGCAGGATTCCGATAGAAGCCGGGTAGAGAAGAAAGCCGTTAGAGACGAGCTGGTTCGTGATCTGCGGAAGAAGAATTCAACTCGGTTTCGAGACGTGTCAAAGCGAGCTTACAACGAGGAGTCTTCTTGTACTAATTTCTTAATTCTTCTCTTCTTTAGTTTTACCGGATGAATGTTTTTGCTTGCCCTCCATATTTATGTTGCAATCTTGATAGAAATAGCTTGTTGTACTATTGATATTTTGTTGGATGAATAGAAATTGATTTTGATATTTGAGTCATGCTTGTGCCTATCAATTTGAATTTCTGAATTTATTGTGCAATTCTTGATCAGCTTTGTGCATTTAAGTTGGAAATATATGCTATTTTGTTTGGTTTGGCCTAGTTTGAATAGAACAAAGATGAGTAGCATCTACTTTAGTCTTGAACATTCACTTGGTCTTGATTAAAGTAGAAGTATGACTTGAACTAGGTGGGTTGAATTCTAGTGTTCAATTTCACCTAGGATTGATGTTCTCCCTTAATGCAACTAATCTATCCTTGTTAATTGAATAGTAAGGATTGACTTGGTAAAATTAGTTAGTTTTAGAGTTGCCTAGTTGATTCTAATTACTTGAGGAACAAGTGGAACTTTAGCTACTAGAGTTTGCACAATCAATCTATCGAGTTAATTCCTTTTCATTCATCAAGTTTGATTTAGGTGTTTGAGTGATTGTTAATTATTTAGCTTTCATGATCTTTCTTTTCCATGTTTAGGTTTAGATTTACTTGTTCCTTTACTTTTTTTGCCATGCTTTGAACCCCCCAAGAACCTTGTCTATATGTGAAAATTTAGAGAATAGATGTGCATGTTTTTCTATATTTTAAACTGGTTTTTCTTTGAGCTGTGAACTGATGTTATATACCTTGTATGCACACTTTTGGAAGCTCAATTGTTGGTCTTTAATGTAGAATCAGTTTTGCAAGAAATAGAGATTTGAAGCTAGACTATTGAGTGTGACTTTTATGTGATTAAGTGCTGAAATTTCTGTTTTTGACAGCAAAAACCAGACCTGATTGTCAACCTTTCTCATGCATATTTGAAGCTTAAAATGTCATGAATGTCATGTTTTGTGTAAGAGGAAAGTGTATAACACCATAGCCTTCATTTCAACATAATTTATGTGTAAAAAAACCATCCGAAACACATGATTTTTGCACCCTTTAAGTCAAAAATGAAAATTCTTGTTAAAATTTGTCTTAATTATGTTTGAATCATGTATGCAATTGTGTGGTTTAGTTTAGTTTTGTTTAATTTACTTATCTAGCTTTCTTGTATAGCTATTTTCGGCCGAAGAAATCTTTAAGGTGAAGTAAATAAATTTCTCCTCTTGGGAACGATCCTTTCTTGCCATATACTATATTGTTAAATATTTTGGTGCTAGATAAGGTTAAATTTGTAGAGGTAACGACACACTATCAAATTTTTGGCGCCGTTGCCGGGGAGGAATTTTTTTCATTTACTTATCTTGTATTTTGGAAACTCCAAGACTGAAAATGGTGTATAATATGTATTACTGTATGTGCTTTTAGTTACTGTTTATTTTAGTTTCATTAGTGTAAGGCTTGTGTATTTATTTATTTTTCTTTCCTATGTTTAGATTTGTTTTTTTTCTGAATTTTCTAGCTTTTATTGATTGATTTTTGTTTCTTTTCTTGATCAGGTGTATGAGATTGCGGAGTGGCAGGATAATAGGTGAAGAAGAAGAGAACGAGTTAGCAATATTATTCGAAGAAGAAGAAGAGGAAATGGCTGACCAGACGCTCCAACAACTTTCTGAACCAAATCTTGATGATCAACCATTGAGCATCGTTTTCCAGAACTTGAAAAGCCTCTCAAACTTAACTCAGGTTTTCGGAATTTACTTCCAAAATTCTATGGACATCCAGGTGAGGACCCTCATAGGCATTTGAAAGAATTTTTAGTTGTTTGCTCTACTATGAGACCTGATGGTGTAGATCATGACTTAGTAAAGTTAATTGCTTTTCCTTTTTCATTGCATGATTTAGCTAAAGATTGACTTTATTATCTTACACCCGGAACCATTACTACTTGGTTGGAATTACAAAAAGCTTTTCTTGAAAAATTCTTTCCAGCAAGTAGAATTGAGTCAATTAGGAAAGAAATTTGTGGAATAAGGCAGAATCCTAATGAATCACTATATGAATATTGGGAAAGATTTAAGAGATTGTGTGTTAGTTGCCCCCAACATCAAATTAGTGAGCAATTGTTGATTCAATACTTTTATGAAGGTCTTTTACCACATGATAGGGGTATGATTGATGCTGCTAGTGGAGGAGCATTGGTAGATAAAACACCTCAACAAGCTAGACAATTAATTTCCAACATGGCTCAAAATACTCAACAATTTGGAAATAGAACTGAAACTTCTCAAACAAAAAGAGTTAATGAGATAAATGTTTGCATACAAGAACAACTTAAAGAAAATGCTCAACAAATGGCTCATTTAACTACTCTTGTGTCTAAGCTTGTTACAAAAGGAAATTCTCATGCTCATGCATGTGGAATATGTACTGATTTGTCTCATACTACTGATTCTTGTCCTACTTTGCAGATTGAAGATGTTAATGCTTTAGGTGGTTTTCCAGGTCAACCTCAAAGAAAATATGACCCTTTTTCCAACACTTACAATGAGGGTTGGAAAAATCATCCTAATTTGAGGTATGGCCTGGGTAACTATAAACCAACTTATATCCCAAATCCACCCCAACCAGAAGCTGTCAAACCTTCCTTAGAAGACATGGTTAAACAATTGACTACCCAAATAGGTCAAGTTCATAACCAAGGTGTTCAATATCTAAACAAAACTGATTCTCATTTACAACACCTAGATAATCAAATAGGGCAGATTTGTACCTCTTTAAGTAACATTGAAACTCAACTTTCAGGTAAGCTTCCATCTCAACCTATCCCCAACCCGAAAGAAAATGTTAAAGCCATTACACTTCGTAGTGGGAAAGAATTGGGTACACCTAAGGGAAGAGAGAGTGAGGTAGAAAAAGAATTGGAAGTGAAACATGGGGAATCAACTAAGGCTGAAATTGAAACAAATAAGGGAGATGACATGAACTTAAGAAACAAAGAACCAAACCTTGTAGTCCCTAATGAATTTAGAGAAACTCCACCCTTTCCTTCTAGGTTTGCTAAGTCGAATAAAGAAGTCATGGATAAAGAAATCTTAGAAACCTTTAGGAAAATGGAAGTTAATATACCTCTCTTAGATGCTATTAAACAGGTTCCCAAGTATGCAAAATTTCTGAAAGATCTTTGTACCAACAAGAAGCAATTCAAAAGCTCCAAAAAGGTAAGCATGGGTGAGAACGTTTCTGCTATGATTCAAAAGAAAATCCCTCCAAAATGCAAGGATCCAGGTATGTTCACTAACCCTTGTAAAATTGGAGATTTGAGTTTTGAAAGGTGCATGCTAGACTTAGGTGTGTCTATTAATGTTATGCCAAAATATGTTTATGATTCATTGTTTTCATGGCCATTAAGCAAAACTGATGTTGTGATTCAATTGGCTGATAGATCTAATGCATATCCAATAGGAGTACTTGAGGATGTCTTAGTACAAGTAAATGAATTGGTTTTTCCTGCTGATTTCTATGTTCTTGAAATGGGTGATGAATCTATAAATCACGTGCCTTTACTTTTAGGAAAACCATTCTTGAAAACTTCTAAAACAAAGATTGCTGTGCATGAAGGTAATTTGACCATGGAATTAGATGGAGAAGTGATTAAATTCAACATTTTTGATGCAATGAAATATCCGAGTGATATCAATAATATTTGCTCAATTGATACTATTGACCTTGTTGATTTGATCGTGCAACAGATTTTTGAAGTTGATGACTTGAATGAACAATTGCACGAACTTGAATTTTCTGAACTTGTTAAAAAAGAAGTTGTCAAAAGCATGTCAGATTTTAAATTGGAGACACCTTCACTTTATGACGCTTTGTCTTTCACTTCTAAAACGTTGCCTTCAATTATTCAAGCTCCTGAAATAGAATTGAAATCTTTGCCTTCAAATCTGAAATATGTTTTTCTTGGTAATGATAACACTTTGCCTGTGATTATATCTAACTCATTGTCTCCAGTTCAGGAACAAAAATTGACGCATGTGTTGAAAGAACATAAGGCAGTTATTGGTTGGACTATAGCTGACATTAAAGGAATAAGCCCAACTTTATGCATGCATAGAATCCTTTTAGAAGATAATGTGAAACCAATTAGAGAAGCACAACGTAGATTAAATCCACTTATGATGGAAGTTGTTAAAAAAGAAATTCTGAAATGGTTAGAAACAGGGGTAATTTTTCCTATTTCTGATTCCAAATGGGTAAGTCCTATACATGTTGTACCTAAAAAGACGGGAATAACTGTTATAGAGAATACTAAAGGAGACCTTGTTCCTACTAGAATTTCTAATGGATGGAGAGTTTGCATTGACTATAGAAAACTTAATCAAGCTACAAGAAAAGACCACTTTCCATTGCCTTTCATTGATCAAATGCTAGAAAAACTAGCAGGTCAGTCTTTCTTTTGTTTCTTAGATGGATATTCTGGATACATACAAGTTGCTATAGCTCCTGAGGATCAAGAAAAAACCACCTTCACATTCCCATTTGGCACATTTGCTTTTAGGAGAATGCCTTTTGGACTTTGTAACACCCTAGGAACTTTCCAAAGATGCATGATGAGCATATTTTCTGATTTAATTGAGCACAATATGGAGATTTTTATGGATGATTTTACTGTTTTTGGTGATTCATTTGATATATGCCTCCATAATTTATCTCTTGTTTTGAAAAGGTGTATTGAGACTAACCTTGTTTTGAACTTTGAAAATTGTCACTTTATGGTTGAACAAGGCGTAGTTCTTGGACATGTTGTCAGCTCCAGAGGGCTGGAAGTTGATAAAGCTAAAATTGAGGTAGTCAGCTCATTGCCTTATCCTACATGTGTGCGTGAAATTCGATCATTTCTTGGGCATGCTGGTTTCTATAGACGCTTTATTAAAGATTTTTCGAAAATTGCATCTCCTCTATGTTCTTTGCTTACAAAAGATGCTTCATTTGATTTTAATGATAAATGTAAAAAAGCTTTTGATGATTTAAAGCAAAAGTTGACCACTGCTCCTGTTATTCGCCCACCTGATTGGAATTTGCCTTTTGAAATTATGTGTGATGCGAGTGACAAAGTAGTAGGTGCTGTGCTAGGACAAAGAAAAGATAAAGAACCCTACGTGATTTGTTATGCATCTAGATCACTTGACTCTGCACAATGTAACTACACTGTGACTGAAAAAGAAATGTTCGCTGTTGTATTTGCATTGGAAAAATTCCGTTCTTACTTTCTTGGAACCAAAGTGATTGTATTTTCTGATCATGCTGCACTAAAATACCTACTGAAAAAGAAAGAATCAAAGCCTAGACTTTTAAGATGGATGCTTTTGTTGCAAGAATTTGATCTTGAAATTAGAGATAAGAAAGGTGCTGAAAATCTTGTTGCAGATCACTTGAGTAGAATAGTACCTAGAGATGATTGGCCAATGATTTCTGAATTTTTTCCTGATGAGCAATTATACTCTTTGAATGTGGAACCTCCTTGGTATGCTGATATTGTAAATTATCTTGTGACTAGGACTTTTCCCAATGATTTACCTAAAGCTCAAAAAGATAAGATAAAGGCTGAATCTAAGTATTATTTTTGGGATGATCCTTACTTGTGGAAATCATGTTCTGACCAAATAATCCGAAAATGCATAGATGAATCTGAATATTTGTCTATCTTGAATTTCTGTCATAATTTTGATGTTGGAGGTCATTTTGGACCTAAAAGAACAGCTCATAAAATTCTTGAATGCGGGTTTTATTGGCCCACTTTACATAGAGATGCTATATGTTTTGCAAATCATGTGAGCAGTGCCAAAAGACAGGAAACTTGTCAAAAAGGAATGAGATGCCTCAAACAGGTATTTTAATTTGTGAAATTTTTTATATATGGGGTATTGATTTCATGGGTCTTTTCCCATCATCCTTTGGCTGTGTTTACATCATTGTGGCTGGTCTAAATAGATAGAAGCTAAGGCAACTAAGCTTAATGATGCTAAAACAATAGTCAAATTTGTTAAAAGTCACATCTTTAATAGGTTTGGTGTACCTAAAGCAATCATTAGTGATCGTGGAACCCATTTCTACAATAAAACATTTGGTGCTTTACTTGAAAAGTATCATGTCACACATCGAGTTTCCACTGCATATCACCCCCAAACTAGTGGTCAAGTTGAGGTTTCTAATAGGGAAATCAAAAGAATTTTGGAGAAAATTGTTAATCCTAATAGGAAAGATTGGAGTGTGCGTTTAGATGATGCTCTATGGGCTTATAGAACAGCTTTTAAAACTCCAATTGGCATGCCTCCCTATAGGTTGATCTATGGAAAATCTTGTCACTTACCTGTGGAAATTGAACACAAATCATATTGGGCGGTAAAACAATGCAACTTAGATTACATGAAAGCTGGGAAACAAAGAAAGTTGCAATTGCAAGAGTTAGAGGAACTAAGGTTAGAGGCATATGAAAATGCTAGGATATACAAAGAAAAATCTAAAACCTTTCATGATAAGATGTTAACTAGGAAATCATTTCACATTGGACAAAAAGTTTTGTTGTTTAATTCTAGATTGAAATTGTTTCCTGGAAAACTTCAATCGAGATGGCTTGGTCCATTTGTTATTACTAACATTTTTCCTCATGGTGCAGTAGAAATACGAAGCCTCGAAACTGATAAGATTTTTAAAGTTAATGGGCACAGGTTGAAACCATTCTACGACCTAGCACAGCTGAGCTTGGTTGAGGAAATGTTACTGGAGAAAGTCTGAACGAGAAGAAATGTCGAGCCAACGACAATAACTAGAGCCGCTGCTTGGGAGGCAACCCAAGAAAAATTCCAGATTTGATCTCTCCACTCTTACTTGTCTATTTTATATAATTTTGCATGCCATGTGTTTGATATATTGCTGAAAACAGAATTTTTACCTTTTTGAACATGTTTTTGTTCCTCGCTTAAGTCATACATTGAGGGCAATGTAAGATTTAAGTGTGGGGGGGAGTTTTGTGTGAATATTTGCTTCTGTTTTCACTTTGCATAGGTTCGTTTTTGCTGGATTTTCTGTTCATCATGACTTTTGCTGCCAATTTTGCTAAGAAATAAATTTTTTGTCAAATTTAAAAGAAGAATTTGCATATTTGAAGTGTTTAGCAGTGAGTAAGAACCAATCTACTTGAGTAACTTTTGACATGATTGAATAAGTGGACTTTGTTCTTGTAATTAACTAACAAAGTTTTTGCATTAAGAATATGAGTGACTTGAGCATGGTAGACAAAAAGCTGATGAGATTTTGAGCCTTATATAGACTGATGCATCAAATCCAGTCAATTTTTTCTTTCTTGTGTGATTTCTTGCATATATTTGTATCTTCAGAACTTGCACTATTATCCTCAAAGCCACACTTATCGCATACATTTAACATTAAGATGATAAAAGCATTCCAAATTTGCAAACACAAAATCTGAACCTTTATTTTTGCTTCTCATTCATGAGCTTTTAACCAGACAATCTATTTGCCTCTAAACCTTGGGATTAGTGGAGCAGAAATTTGAGGAAGTGGTAGAAAAGAAAGAAAAAGAGAATGCAGAAAGGAAAAAAAAATGGAGAAAAGCTGAAAAAAATCAGCATAAAAAATCTGCATTAAAAAAAAAACCTGAGGTACCAATGTGGGAAGCAAGGGATGAGTATTAATGACCATTAACCTTGTACCAAGGTAGGATGGAGCATAAGATGCACCTATCTTGGTCGATCATGGCTCAGGGAGGAAATAAGGAAGGAGAAAAGAAAAAAAAATGTGAAGGAGTTTGGAGTTGTTGACAAAATGGTGTTTTGCTCTACTAATCTCATATTTGCCACATTCTATATTCACAAATACCTCCAAATCCTTGCAGAAATAGAACACTTAAACCTGATCTTTCTTACCTTGAAAAACCCTTTTGATTAATGTTATGTAATGTGAACTTAGTGGCTGAGAATGGAGAAGAAATGCAAGCATATGGTGACTGGTGAGTCAAGTATATGTAAAGAACTTGAGCGAAACACTTATCCATTTTAAACACTTGAGATTTTATGGCGAGGGTTTGTTTTAACCGATTAATTTGGGTGGGTAGGGTTAAAATTGGATGATTTTGCACCTTGTAGTAAGATGAAAAATGTGTGGTACCTTAGAGTAAGGGAGAATGAAAAATGATAGTTTTGAGTAATTTTCCCAAATAAATATATGCATTTTTATAGTATAAATACATGTATAAGCTGATCAGGCAAGTTATCACGTGCGCGCAAGTTGAAAGATGTAATGACAAGCCATAACAGTAAGATGTTTCATAATCAACTATAGATAAATATTTTAGGTCATCTTAAATTTATTGTAGTGATACATATTTTTAAATAATGTCATTTATTTTTATATGGAGGCATAAACCCTTTAGATGAAACGAAAAAATATACTATAACTTATTACAATATATAGTTTATTTCTAAATATAATTGATCTCAAGACGAGGCCATGATTTTTTATTACTAGACAGAGATTATTTCTGTATAGAGTAACCCCAAGGTGGATTTTTACTATATTTTAAATAAATAATTCAAACTCCTCAAATTTTAGTCAGAAGAATTTCTTTTATTTTGAAAACCGGAATTTGTTTTAGATTTTCCTATAGAAATAAAAATTTAATTGATTGATTTTTATGGGATTACGCACATCACTTATTCTGAATGTCTAAATTTTATATTGTTTCCATTTTGAGACATTATTATTTTCTTCTATTTTATATTATTCTTAGTTTGATACTCTGCAATTATGTGCATGAATAGACATGCTAAAAAAAAACCAGAACCGCCATTTGCAGTTGCCTTTAGAAGAGGACAAACATATATATTAATATATTACAAAGTTGATTTGGACGAGGCTAATGATGCTGCTTTAGAATGGAACTATGCCAGTCTCACATGTTTCTTCTTAGTGAAAAACGGTAAAGAGGTTGATAAACTTGTAGACACTGATAAATACTCACTTGACAATAAGTGTGCAGAGAAGCCTAATAACAAAATATTTTTCTCCATGTAATCGATTGATGGATCACATTGGATTCTGTTGAGATAAATGATTAAATTTGTGAAAACTCAAACTTACATGCTCATTTTTGCCGAAACTCAAAATTTGCGTGCCTAAATTTGTGTAAACTCGAAACTTGAAGGCCTACTTTTGCCAAACTGAAACTAGCTAACCTAATTTTTCCAAACTGGAATTTAACATCCTTAGATTGCCACCACCATAGTTACGAATCTAAAATACATTTTTCTCATTCAACTACATAGTGTTGTCTTAAAACTAAAGATCAAAGAAGATTAAAAACAATGTCTTGATCATGATAAAAAATAATGCATAATTAGTCTTTTGTGAATTACAAATTATTTGATCATAAAAAACATTAAAAGATAAAAAAAGATATTAAAATATTATTAATTATTTTAATTAAAAATTTATTTCAATCCGCGAAGTTCGCGGGGCTAATACTAGTATATATATATATATATAAGTAGAAGTAAGTAAAGAGAAAAAATAATATTTATTGGAGCAAGTGAATTCTACTTGATATGTGGTGCAACAGTGGTTCCCACTCTTTAAAAGAGAGTGGTTTGAGTTTAGGCAAATTCTTGTGTGCATCTATTGCATCAATTCTAAATTGGTACAATTGGATTTCAATTTAATTTTTTTTTTTTAACTTTTTTTTTAGTTCATTTTTTTTTTTTTTTTTTTAATTTTACCAGTTCTGTTTTTTTACCCGGCCCGAGTGGTTCAAGGTTCATTCGGCTCGAGTGGTTCATGGTTCACCCGGCCCGAATGGATCATGGTTTAAAGTTTAGGGTGTAAGATTTAGGGTTCATAGTTCATCCAAATTAAAATTGAATCCAATTGCACCAATGCAATTGGTGCACACAAGCATCACTCTTGAGTTTATTATTTTTAAATTATTTTATATTTATTTTAATTATATGATTTGATTCTAAATAATTCTATTTTAGATTATATAAGTTTTTTGTTGAATTTTAATATCATTTTATACATTTTGGTATTTGTGGTGAATTTAATACATAATTAAAAGTCATATAATTAATTAAACCTTTGCACTACACCCATATATATACCTATAATCATTGCACAAAGAGAGTCACAACCAGTTTACAGAATAGATAAGAATTTACAGGGTGACGAAGACTGCTTGACCAAAGACTGTTGGGAAAAATTGGTTTGATCAATTAAATTAATTTAATTGGTGTTTAGTGAGAGTGTTGGACACTCGTCATTAATTAATTAAATAAAGTGCATATATTTTAATTTTGAAGAAATTAAAGGACATAGAAACGATCTACTCTCGGAGAAGATGATCGTAGTATATTTATAATCTCAAAACCGATTTTCGGTGAGTGAGAAATTAAATCACGAAGTTGAAAAGTCACAATGTATCTTTTTCCAGCACATGCTTGAATTCAAATTTGGATGAACCTGGACGTCTGGATATCCAGGTTCGTGTACGTTTCAACCTCAGGTGTAACTCCTGGACAATTGGCACTTGAATGTCATTATGTTTGTAAACCCTAAAGCCAATCAATTCTTGGCTCCCCACCTAGTTGACATTACCCTATAAATAGGGAATGCATGTTTTTTGTTTTTGGGACATGAAAAGACTTGACAAAACACTTGAAAAAGACTTGGAAAATCATGCAAAAATATTTTTCATTCATCAGCATATATAGCTCGTGCATGCATATGCATATAGTAGTGCAGTCCAATTCTTGCATCGTTTTAGTTCACTGGAACTTTACACGTTGCGGTGTTGTACGTGTAAAGACGGAAGTCATTTTACCTTTGGAAACGATACATCAAATTGAGAGCACTACCGATGCGTATTTCATTTTGCGGGAAAAGGTTCCACCTTGACTCGACATTGGTGAGTTTTTCTAATATTTATTTATTTTGCTATTTGTTCGTGCTGCTACTGTTTAGTACGTGCAAGGATCGAAGATTTCCAGAAGTTGTTCGTGCAAAATTCCTGAATTTATCCGTGCAGATTTCTCAGAATTAGTGCGTGCAGAATTTTTCCAGAATTAATTCGTGCAGGAATTTTCTAGACTTAGTGCGTGCGAATTTTGTGTTGCTGAAAAGTAATATTTATTATACTAAAAAGTAATAGTTCGTTTGTTGTAAAGTACTATTTTATTTTCAGTATTTTCTATTTCCATTTTTAATTATTTCTCCCATATTGTAAGTTATCGTTGGGTGCTCTATAAACCCAACAATCGCAAAACAAAATATCGGATTGAATGATGGCATCAGGTGGAAATAATGACGGAAACAATACTGAAACTCCTACCCCTACCCCTATTTCAACGGAAGGAGGACAATCCTCAAATTCAATGGTTGTGCCTCCTTTCATGCAAGTCGAACCTAGATCATGTTTGATCATGGTGAGAAACCCAAGAAGTTTTCAGGTAGTAAGTTTAAGAGGTGGCAACAAAGGTGTTGTTTCACCTAACGATGTTATATTTAGCGAGGTTCCTCCGGGAGGATCCGTTCGTGGTCAGTGAAAATGACACTACGACCAATGGCCCAAGAAGATTTCTTGTGTCATAACTACGTCCTTGGAGGACTAGTTGATGCGTTATAGAACATATATATTTTTAGGTACTGTCAAAGAGTTTTGGTACTCTTTGAAATAAAAGTACAAAATAAAAAATAAAAAAATGTCGGACCTAAGGAGTTCATTGATGGCAACCATTGAACTTTATAAAAATTGTACTTGGAAGAATTTGAAGAATTCTCGAGTATAATTTGTTCAAATAAATGCTTCAGTTGTGGAAGCGTTATAAATAAAATTACATTTTTCGAGCGTTTATGTAATTATGTGTTCTTATTTAGTTTGAGATTTACAATCTAAAACTATAAACCGATTAATATTCCGAGATATCAATGTGATATATGTGAATTTGAGATGATAAAAATTGTCATTAGATGGAACACTTTACCTCTATACTTAAATTACATAGTCATGTGTGATTTTAGGTTTGTGTAAATTAGAGGCGGTTCAAATACTTTGAATTGTGGGGGGTATTTGAAAAGATTTAATCGTTAGCTATAATCGAGAGGGCCAAACTAAGATTAAATATTAAAGTGCTAAAAGGAATGAATAAAAAAAATTCACAAATTAAAAATAGAAACAGTGGTAACCCAACCTTGTTGACTGGAGATCCCAATATCTTGGTTCAATGGGAAAACACTTGGTATTCCGATCATTCCTTAGAGAGCACTTCACCAAGTGTTGAAACCCGTAAGATTGTGGTAAAGGGTAAGTCTTGGACTTTTAATGATTCCTTACCTTGACGAGGTTCAGTATGACAGGATACTCGAGAAAGAAGATCACCTATATAAGTGAGAAGTGAGGGCCGCTTCGACTAAAAACGTGAGAACGAAAAGACGTTGAGACTTTATTGTGTCTACACTGTTGTTTCGGTATACACGAAGGGGGAATTGTTGGGATATGGTTTCCAGCAGTTCCCAGCCAAAGTCGTGTGCGGATGATCACGAGTCCCGAATTAAGACTGATCGAAAGCGTGCGCCAGGCATTCAACACAAGGCACGTCGAAAAGGAATTGATTAGTCTTACTACTCATACCAACAAGGTCATCTTTTTAACGGTGTCCATTGTGAAAGAACTCTAAAGTTAAGCGTGCTTGACTTGGAGCAATTTCATGATGGGTGACCCCCTGGGAAGTTTTCAGGGTGCGTGCGAGTGAGGACAAAGCACGCTAGAAAAGACCCGTGTTGGTTTGCGAGAACAGTACATCAATTCTAATTGTGCTCTCGGTCCAACAAGTGGTATCGGTCGCGAGTCGTGTGTTCAATCCCGTGGCGATGGTTGTTGGTCAAATGAGGGGGGAATCTGCCCGGGACCTTTTAGTCCTCCGCAGCCGCAAGAAACTTTGGGGGGGTTGTTGGGATATGGGTTCCAGCAGTTCCCAATCAAAGTCGTGTGCCAGATGACGCGAGTCCTTAATTAAGGCCTGATCGTAGCACGGTTAGGCATTCAACACAAGGCACGTTAAAAGGAATTGATTAGTACTACTCATACCAACAAGGTGCATCTTCTTTTCTGGTGTCCATTGTGAAAGAACTCTAAAGTTAAGCGTGCTTGACTTGGAGCAATTTCATGATGGGTGACCCCCTGGGAAGTTTTTAGGGTGCGTGCGAGTGAGGACAAAGCACGCTAGAAAAGACCCGTGTTGGTTTGCGAGGACAGTACATCAATTCTGATTGTGCTCCCGGTCCAACAGGAATAGTTCAAGGCATCGCGTCCACTAAGCCACCGGTATACTCGATAATGTCTGACTACAGAAGGTTCAGCCACAAGCTACCTTTCCGAATGCAATAGAGTCTCTCGAGGATTGGATTGTGGGTTTGCATAATTATAGGTGTACTTTTTCCACTCATGTGGGGGATTGTTGGGGAAATTTGTTTGATCAATTAAATTAATTTAATTGGTGTTTAGAGAGAGTGTTGGACACTCGTCACTAATTAATTAAATAAGGGGCATATATATTTTAATTTCGAGGAAATTAAAGGACATATAAATGATCTACTCTCGGAGATGATGATCGTAGTATATTTATAATCTCCAAATCGATTTTCGGTGAGTGAGAAATTAAATCACGAAGTTCAAACGTCACAACGTGTCTTTTTCCAGCACGTGCTTGAATTCAAATTTGGATGAACCTGGACGCCTGAATGTCCAAGTTCGTGTACGTTTCAACCTCAGGTGTAACTCCTGGAAGTTACAATTTGACATTTGAATTTCATTATGTTTGTAACCCCTAAAGACAATCAATTCTTGGCTCCCCACCTAGTTGACATTACCCTATAAATAGGGCATGTTGTTGGGAAATTTATTGCCCGGATCTACTCAGGGTGAATATTTAAATATAAATTTAATTCTAACAATCATTACTAGCATGAATTAATCCTATATTAATTCAAATAATAATCCAACAACAAATCATGCACATAAACAAGCCACATAAATCCTACGCATGCGGAATTGCTAGGAGTTTACTTGAACTAACCTCTTGGAGTGACAACCGTTGAGAAGATGGATACTCGTTCACATGAACAAATTCAAAGAGCCTTCTCAAGTATTCCCTCGTCCTTGTTCAATAATCCGGTGGTAGGATGCTCACGAACAATTAACAAAAGGAAAAATAAAATTATGTTGCACCACCTTTGTAGATTTCTAATTTTTCCAACACATTGAATTACTCTTGGGGATGAAAGTATCACCCCCTATTTATAATAGGTATCTTTTTCTTGATCTCCAAGAAATCTTGAATATATCTCATATATTTTTTTCCCATAATTAAATATTCCACAAAATCCCACCTCATTATTATGGATGATTTTCGAAAAAATTAAGGAATAGAAATCCAAGATTTGGATCTTCTTAAATTTATGAGATATTCTTGTATTCCAAGAATACATATCTTCCATAATATTTTTTCAAGAAAATCAATAAAAATCTTTCCTTCCATTATTTATTAAAAATTTCGAAAATTTCATAATAAATAGCCAAGTGGGAGATTTCTTGAATTTAATGAGATAATCTTGTATTCCAAGAATACTTATCTCCATTCCATAACAAAATTCAAAGAAAATCTTTCTCCACTTTAATTTATTATGTTCGAAAAAAACTGGAAAAATAGGCAATAATATTTATTTTATTTTAAACATATTTTAAGTTATTGGACTTTATCTTTGGGCTACTTGAGGGGCCTTTAGGAGAATTAAGATTGGACCTTCCAATTGACCTTGAATTATCAATATTGAGCCACAATATTATTCAAACCCATAAATATTAATACTGTTAACATGGCTCCCGGTTATTATTTCCCGTGTTTAAAATTATCCAGTCCATTAATTAATTCAAGCCACTGAAAAGCTTTATTTTAATTAATATCTTTTTCCTTGGATTAGGAACGACTCAACATTATTATCCATACCGGAAACTAATTCCACTTGCAAAATTTAGTATGATAAAATTTATGAGTCTCCCAAGGGGACAAATCAAGCAAGACGTACTTGCACACGATTCTCCGTATTAAATCTTAACAATCGTCATGTAACTAATAATATTGCCCAAAACATAAAGTATTGAATCGCATTGATTCTCTACCCAACATGAATCAAAGCAATAATTATAAATTTCACACGATCCTATTTAAGGGACGGGGATTAAGAAATAACGAACCACTGAGGTCTAATTCTTCTATATTCAGCACTGAAGAATTTATCCTCCTGTAGGTCCTATTCAGCGCATCATAATGCACTAGTGCAATCTCTTGGTCAAGACAAGCCAATCTGAGCCTTGCACTTCAACCTTTCACGATGTATTGTTCATTTCCATCTGGGTTGTGAATTCTTGTACTTTGTTACGAGGAACTGTTAATATAATCTTATGTGATCTGGTATCACTAAATTAACTGCAATGTAACACGTACTGTTTATTGAACAAGTATGCAGTAAATATATGTAACATTCAATCATATTTAAAGCAACAGTGATAAATAATTTATTTCAGCAAATAAGACAGAAATTCAGTTTGGTTATACAAAGTAAAAACATATTTTCCAGTATAAACCCAACACATGGGACATGAAAAGACTTGACAAAACACTTGAAAAAGACTTGGAAAAATCCTGCAAAAATATTTTGAGTAACTTACTCTTAGGTCCAAAATGGACCTAAAAATTACTACTAGGTCCACCCTCCATTTTAAATTACTAAGAGATCCAAGATCTATAATTCAAAGACAATACTACACTTACTCAACTTTCCCAATTGCCAACTGTCATTTTTTTTCCAGCTTTTCTCCTTTCTTATTTTTTCTCTATTTTTCGTTTTCATCAATCCTACTAAATTTCTATGGCAAATTTTCCATCAATCTTCAATTTTAATTCAATTTAAATGGCAAAATTAATTTAAAACATTAATTAAAAAATCTGTCAATAAATGTATGAATAATTATAACAGGAAATTTTTAAAAAACATGTACAATCATCTAAAATTTACAATTACAAATCTCAAAATTTACATATCCTCGTTTTTATTACGACATGAACATGTTCATCCAAAACACATGAACAGGTTCATCTTCGATTTCATCTTCGATTTCAAATCCTCACCTTTAGAAACTAACAAATCCCAAATCTTCATAAATGGATCTTCAAAATCTTCAAAAATACTTTCATAAAATATCGACAACCCAGATCTTCGAAACACACAGATCTTCATATAAATCTTCAAAGAAACCCAGAATTCAACAAAAGAAACCCATAATTAAAAATAATAATAAAAAAATCAGCACATTAAACAAAATTCATTGCATATATCTTGGTACTATCATACTCCAAAAATTGGGAATCACCTAACAACAACAACAAGAACTTTAAATTTCAGCAAATTCAACAGCTTCCATCACATTTTTCCTCCTGTTTCTTCTTCTGGTTTCCACCTTAATGGGTTCAATCACAACATGCTCCTAACTATCTTGACCGATCTCTCTAATCTTGCACCACTCCGCCGCCGCCGACGGCGCCCACCTCACCCTGCCGCCGCCCGAACTAAAACCAGAAAGCATAGAAAAAATGCTAAATATTTTAAAAATTACAGATCTGAAACCATTATTCATTATCTTCTCCGTTACGACACCAAACAACCCGTCGTCAAACTAGTTGCAGATTCAACCACCACCATCATCCACCCATTCGACAAACCACCATCATCCACCAACTCACAAACACCATCATCAAAATCTGCAAAAATCAGAAAAAGAAAAAAAAACTCCGAAAAAAAGAAGAAAATAGGGCCGGAAGTGGAGGTCGCCGCCGCGGCAGTGTAAGGAGGGCGCTGCGGTGGGGAGGGGATCCGGCGGCGGTGGTGTCCCGTGGTTTTTGGGCTTCGTGGGGATGAGATCCGTCGGCGTCGTCTCCACCCTAAATCCGCCGCCATCATCTACACACTAGAACAGGTGGAGGTGGTTGTTGGGGAATGAGTTGCACAGATCTATTCGGGGTGAATATTTAAATAAAAATTTAATTCATTAATTATTACTAGCATGAATTAATCCTATATTAATTCAAAAAATAATTGCAACAACATATCATGCATATAAAAAGCCACGTAAAACCTACGCATGCGGAATCTACGGGTTTACGTGAAAGTACCTCTCGGGATGGCAGTGACTTCGGTCGGACGGACTAACCAAAAGGACTTCCCAAGTATTCCCTTAGCCACATCTATCTTTGCCACATCTATATCTCCTCTCTTAACGATTTCTCGTATAAGATGTCTTTCCTTTAATGTGTTTGTTTGACTCGTGGACTCTTGGTTCTCTTGAATTTGCAACTGCCCCTAGCAGATATTGCTAGACAAATTCAGAACACCATCCAAGTCCACTAAGAAGATCTAGAGCCCAATCGATTCTTTTCACCGCTTCACAAGTAGCTACTTTCATCGACTTCCATGGTTGAGTCAGTGATGCATTTCTGCTTCACACTCGTCCATTGGATGGCTACACTTCCCAAATGGAAACACACTAACTGAGGCAGATAATTTCTGAAATCTAAATTTGATTGGAAATCCGAGTCCGTGATAAATGATGGGGATTGGAGTATCGATCGATAAATCAACATTCTATCCCGGAGTTCTTTTCGGACACTTGAATGTTTTTTAACGTCATCAATGGCTTTCCCTGGGTTACTTTGATATCTTGCTATCATGCCTACGACAAAGCAGATATCCTGGTCTGCATACGACATTGCATGCATAAGGTTTCCGAAACCGGTAGGAAGCACAGAATACCTTTCATATCATCTATCTCCTTTTGCGTCTTAGGGAATATTTTCTTGGATAGATGGATTCCAAGTCTGAAAGGTACGAATCCTTTCTTGGAATCTTGCATGCTGAATCGTTTCAAAAAACCAGTGTCTATGTATGAAACTTGCGATAACCTGATCATCCTTTTCTGGCGATCTCGAGTTATCTTGATCCCAAGGATATGTCCGGCTTTCCCTAAGTCTTTCATATCAAACTGTTTTGAAACCATGCCCTTACGTCTGATCACACCTTCACATCGTTCCCGATGATCATAATGTCATCTACGTATAGTACTAAGAATACCAATGCAGTTCCGAAACGCTTTTTATACACACAACTTTCAAACTTGTTTGATCAAACCCATAAGACTTTATTACATGATCAAAACTTTGGTTCCAAGCTCTGGATGCCTGTTTGAGTCCGTAAATGGACCTCTTGAGCTTACAAACTAGGTGTTCTTGACCTGTTTCAATGAAACCTTGGTGTTGTTGCATATAGATCTCTTTATCAAGACTTCCGTTAAGGAAAGCTGTCTTGACATCTATTTGCCAGATTTCAAGGTTGAAATGCGCAGCAATCGATAAGAGAATACGGATGGACTTAAGCATGGCTACGGGCGAAATTTTTTTCTCATAATCGATCCCTTCTTTCTGAGTATAACCTTTTGCCACTAGTCTTGCTTTAAAAGTTTCAACCTTCCCGTCCGGTCCTCTTTTCCTCTTATATACCCACTTGCATCTAATGGGTTATCTAATGGGTTTGGCCCCATTAAGTGGTTCGACTAGCTCCCACACTCTATTATGAAACATAGAACCCATTTCGGCTTTCATTACTGTTTGCCAAGAACCTGCATCCTTATCTTGGAGTGCCTTGTCATATGTCCATGGGTCTGATTCCGGGAATCAAATCCGAGGACTCTCCTATTCCCATGAATCTCTCGGCCGCCTAACAACCCTCCCACTATGACGAGGTCGGTTGTGAAAACGATCATTTGGTATATCATCTAAGATACGATTGTACCGAGGTTTGCCCTCTAAGCTCATTTAAGGTAATCTCACTTCTGGGTTTTTCTTTGGTTCATATAGTCTTCTTCCAAAATCTAAAGTGGGTGCTTGTTACCACCTTTTGATCTTCGGAACTATAGAACATACAACCTTTTTTTCCCTCGGGGTATCCTACAAACAGCCTTAATTTTGATCGAGGATCCAACTTACCGGCTTCCTTGTCCAATATGTAGGCCGGACACCCCAAAAGTTCTCATGTGTCTCATACTAAGTTTGCGGTCCACAATTCTTTGGCAGTTTTGTGAACCGATTTGGATAGCACCAAGTTCAGAATGTAAGTCGTTGTTTTCCAAGGTATGACCCCAGAACGACTCGGGAAGATCCGTATAACTCATCATTGATCGAAAGGGTGAATAGTGTCTTTTATAGCCGTTAGATAAAGCAGCACCAAATCCCATATTTGCTGGCTCCGATCATACGTGTCTTGTTCTTATTGGATAACAGAAGCACTTGTCAGTGTTTTGTTCTACCAACTAAGGTTGACATTCTTCTTGTTCAGTTCATCGACGTATGATTAGGTGAAACATCAGTTTTCACCTGGTGTGAGCTGACCTGATCAGTTAAGACTAATCAGTCTACCTGATAGAGACTTCTGGTGCCAGTTGTCTTAGCTCAACTAGCAGACTCGGCTGATGTAGGTCTTCTGGTCTGATCTTCTGGAAGTCATCTGATCTTCAGGTCTTCTGCATTTGATTTTCATGACTTCAGCTGAGATATCTGATTTGATCAGATCGATCTGATCTTCTATCCTTCTCTTGCCTTCTGGCCTGTGGGATATCAGCTGTTCTTTTGAACTTTAGATCTGACCTATACATATTGAGATTCCCCCTCAATATGTGACCTATCTAATACATCAGTTGTTCTATACAATAATTATCAACTGGTAAACTTATAACTGGTAATAAAAACATCAGTCAGCTAACAGGTCTGACTGGTCCTATTACATGTATTTTAGAACTTTCATCAAAGCTCTAAATTTCCCAACAACCACTTTTTGCGAATTGAACATAAGTAGATCGACACGCTTCAATGACTGTAATTTTCGATTAATCGATAAAAAATGGGTGTTGTCTTCCTCGATTAAGTTCTTGTCTTGATGAAATGTAGACAAACATAAAGGCTCTTTTTTGGTCAATCTCTCAATGAATAAAGATAAACAACACTTAGACTTAGTTCCTTTTTGCGTATGAATGTCTTGGGCAATATCTATTTTTTACGAATATTGGCGTTTTTCTCGGTTTTGTAGTCTCTAGATAGATATTATTCAGTGCCTCGGAACATTAGGGATATCTTGGAGTATTCGATATCTTCACAGGTCTTTAGTATCTTACATGTCTTGATGTCTTACGAGTCTTGATGTCTTTTGAGTCTTGATATCTTGAGTCTTGATGTCTTACGAGTCTTGATGTCTCTTGAGTCTTCAGTGTCTTCTGAGTCTTCACTGTCTTCGAGTCTTGATGTCTTGAGTCTTGATGTCTTCTAAGTCTTGATGTCTTGATGACTTCTTGAGTCTTGATACTGTCTCCTTAATCACATCTTTGGTCTTTAGTATCATACTGAGTCTTGAGTGACATACTGAGTCTATAGTGACATACTGAGTCTTCAGTGTCATACTGAAGTCTTCAGTGACATACTGAGTCTTTAGTGATGTTGGGAAATTTATAGTTTTGATAAAAGTTCCAGAAACACATGTAATAGGACGGGATGGAACTGTTAGGTGATGATGTTTATATTACCGCTATAAGAATACCGTTGATAATTCTTGATGGAACAAAGTGATGTAATAGATAGGTCACATATTGAGGGGGGGAACCTCAATATGTATAAAATCGAGATCCAAAATCGAAAGAACGGTTATATCAGGACAGCCGTAATCTTAGAAGAAGAACAGAAGATCGATCGATCGATCTAGTCGATATCTCGGTGAAAATCATAAAGCTCAAACTCGTAATACTTGAAGATCGATGACTTCCGAAGATCGAACGGGAAGACCTACACATCACCAGAAGCCGCTAGTTGAAGCTAAGTCAACAGGCAACTAAGAGATCCATCGGGTAGATCGACCGACTCACCGATCGATCAAAAAACCACCAGAAACCGATGTTTCACCTAATCATACGTCGATGATCCAAAAAGAAGAATGTCAACCTTAGTTGGAAGAACAACAACAAAAGTCGTCACCAATAAGAACAAGACACGATGATCGGAGCCGACAATTAAGGGATTTGATGATGCTCTCTCTAACGGGCTATAAAATACAAGTTCACGCCGCCATGCCGCCTCAAGACGCCACATCAATCCCGCAAACCTACCTAATATAGCCTAAAATTCAATTGCTCTCCAACGACTCTTTGATTTCAAGGTCTATAAATATGGGATCACACTTCGAGTGAAGACACTAAACACCGAACAATCAAGAAGCTCGCTAATTATCGATTCCGCATCGAAGAACACGATCAAGAAGATTATTATATTAAGTGTTCATCCCATAAGTTCTTAGCATAGAAATCTTTTCATCTAAATTGATAGGCTACCTTAAACACTAGAAAAGATTTCATAGTTGGAACCAAAACAATCTTATCCAAACCCAAGTTAGGTTAAGTTGTTTAGCAAGATTTCGCACTAGGGTTTCTAGTTCCGATTTAAGGATCGGTTAGTGAGAACTCCTTAAATATCTGTCGGTGTCTTGTGTTGAACTAACACATAAAACTAAGTTCGGTTAGTTAAGTTGGTGCCCCTTGTGATAGGGAAGAGTGGGCGTAGGATCGGTTTGTCCGAACCACTATAAATCTTGTGTGCCTTTACCGCTTTGATTAACTCTCTACAATTGCACACAACCTTTAAAAAGCATTACATATTATAAGTTGAGATCGGTAGCACCAAGCTTACGATCCGATCAAGCTTGACACTTGATCCAACCGGTTAAAATACTAACTTTGGAATCGATTTATAAAAACCGGTTTTCACGGGTAAAACTTAAGCTTCCGCGACACATCGCTTAAACCGATAGTTATCGAACCGATCCGCCTTGAGCGATTAGTAAGTTGGTTATCGACCCAAACCGATTCAACTGCAAGACTGATCAAAGCTAATTTGCCATCACACTTTGATCTGCTTAAAAAGTTTTCCCGTAAGTCTATTCACCCCTCCCTCTAGACTTCGCCCCTCCAAAAACCCATTCGGGACCTCTGAGTGACATAACCGAGTCTTGATTTCTTGATGACATACCGAGTCTTGATTTTTAAAATGACATCACGAGTCTTCGATGACATCTTGAGTCTTGATGTCATCTTGAGTCTTCGGTGTCATCTTGAGTCTTGATGTCATCTTGAGTCTTGAATCTAACCTGATCTATATCTGCTGACTATAAATGGTGCAGATAACTTCCTGAACACGACTACTTAACCCCATTCGATTTTGAGTCTTATGGTAATTGTGAATCCCGCCTCATGGGCAAGATGACCAATAAACCCTTTTCTGGGAAAGGAGTTCGTGCCAAGGAAGTTCTGGATTTGATCCACAGTGGTGTCTGTGGACCATTGCCCACTCTGGGGCTAGGGGTTGGCCTCGGATGCTTCATCACTTTTACGGATGATTTTTCAAGATACGGGTATGTGTATCTTATGAGACACAAATCTGAATCTTTTGAGAAATTTAAAGAGTTTAAGGCTAAAGTAGAGAAGCAACTTGGTAAGAGTATCAAGACTCTTCGATCAGATCGAGGAGGTGAATACCTTAGCCATGAATTCACTGATTACTTGAAGTTACATGGAATCCAGTAACAATGGACTCCTCCCGGAACACCTCAAATGAATGGTGTGTCCGAAAGGAGAAACCGAACCCTGTTAGACATGGTGAGGTCCATGATATTTCCAAAAGAATTCTGTTGCTTCCCTCTGCAAACCCCATTTTGTTGAGGGGTTCCGGGTGCGGTGAGTCGATACAATCCTTCATCGATAAGTAGTTCAAAACTCATCATTTGAGGTATTTGCCTCCACGATCAGATCGTAGAGACTTGATACGTTTTTCCATATGATTCTCTGCTTGAGCCTTAAATTCTATAGAATTTCTCAAAGGTCTCAAATTCATGCTTCATAAGGAAAATGTACCTTGAGTAATCATCAATAAAATTACTCATAACCTCCTCTTGCTTTGGTTGACATTGAACTACGCACATCTGTGTAAACGATCTCTAACACTTCTTTGGCCCTATTCCCCTTGGCTCCAAATGCCCTCTCGGTCATATTACTCTCCAAACATGATTCGCAGGTTGAAATCGGTTCAACTTGGAGAAAGCCCTAGTGAACCGTCTCTCACCAACCTTTGGATCCTCTTTGGATTTATATGACCCTAATCTTAGATGCCAAAGAGGTATCTCGTTCACGTCTGATGAACGTTTTCTTTTCTCAGAAGCAGTTGATGTGTTATAGGATACATTTCGTGAGTGGTGTGCACAATTAATTGTATAGAGATCATTCAACAACGTTCCATGACAGATAAATTTATCAAAAAATGGTAACAACTTTATTAAAAAGTAACCAAAATATCCATCATAAAAGTTTAGAAACTGAAAAAGAATTCTTTCTAAAAATCCGGAACGTAAAGAATATCTCAAAAATTAAAGCACTGTCTTCAAAAGACAGGTGCACTTCTCCCACCGCTTTTTGCCACTCATAAGATCGCCCGATTGGTGATGAGGACCTCACTCCCACTAAGTTGCACGTCCGCTTGAACCCCCAGAATGTGAAACAAACATGATTAGTGGATCCCATATCCACCACCCACAAAATGGGAGGCATACGCCGCTAAACAAGTTTCAACAACTAGTGCGTGAGAATTACCTTTCTTTCCATCCCTCTTAAGTCTGGAACAGGCTGACCTCCAATGTCATTTCTCACCGCAGTTGAAGCACTTCCCCTTAGTTGGCTTGTTCACTCCACCACCCTTCTTCACCTAATCTTTGCCATTGGCAACACTTGAGTTCACTTGCTTGTGGCCTTTGTTCCTTTTCTTGTTCTTACCACCCCTTGGTCTAGAAGAAGAAGAAGGTCCGTTTGCCACCAAGACTTGGCTTTTATGCCCCAATATCGCCCTCTGCCGAGACTAAAGCTTGCAAATGGATCGTGCATCGAGAACTTCGATTATTCATCCGGTAGTTCAACCTTGAATTGTTCAAAGCTTTTCGGGCAGAGAATGGAGCACTAATCGATTTGGGGTCTCGATGCATCGTATTCAGCCAAGTACCTCAAGTTTATTAAGGTGAGCCATCATCCGAGAACATGCTCCCTTACGCCGCTCCCTCCACCATTTTCATAGAGAGCAAGTCCCTCATGGTGATCCGACGAGCCACACAGCCTGATGTTTGAAACATCGCTTTTAAGACTAGTCATGATTTCCGCAATGTCTCAACGCTCGTGTTGGTGTTGCAATACATCCGACATAGAAACCAAGATGGTACACTTAGCCATTTCGTTAGACCACTCCAACAAAGATACTCTTTTCTTAACCGCTTTTAGTGGACTCATCCGATGGTTTATCCGGTTTAGGTGTGGTAAACCGCTATGGCTTTGTGCGGTGAGGACAATAGTGAGTTTTCGATTCCAATCAACAAAATTTTCTCCAAATGAGCAAATTGTCTTTCAAAGATATTGAACAATGGATTAAAAAGGTTGCGACATGATGAACTGAAATAAACAATAATATGCATAAGCACAAATATATCACAAGGTTTGATCACATGCATCATATTAAAATCTCAAAAAATATGAACATGCATCACCCAACATCTCAAAAACAGTTTTAAGTAAGCCACGTTGGGTGGGTCATTATTTAAACACATTCAAATCCAGGTTACAAACAAGAACAATTACAAACCCTTAATATCCAGATTAATAGTTGGCTCCCCACTTGACCAATATAAAATTGACAGGGACTTGAAAGTATATGCATATCAATTTTATACCTAAGTAATAACCATGATTAAATCTGAGGATTACTATTTCGCTTTGATCGAGCCTCGTTGGGAGGGTCATAAATACGCCACTAAGTAATAACCCACAATCATCCGTTTGGAATTCATTCATGTGAAATCTATCTTTTGACCGTCCCCGCTTGGGGGAAATTTCTCCAAAAGAATTCACAAATAAATAAATCATGGAGGTCAAAATTAATTCAATTTTATTATCCTAATAAAATTGTCAATTAATTATTTAAACATACTTAGTAATTTTGAAGTTGAGATTTTTCCATTTGGCAACCCTCATGCAAACACATTTAAACAAATTAAATAAAGCATAAGATAAGCAAAAATAAATCAAGCAAAACAGAAAAATAAACATATTGGGCACAAATTATCCAATTGTCATGGTTTGATTTTTCTTGGCTTGATCTTGAAGAAAACACGCTCAAATTTCTCCCACTCGCTCGTCTCGAAAAAAATACTTCGTCTCGAACCGCCACGCCACTACATTTTCGCAATGGGATGCACGCCATCCGCCGCCACTTGGCTCGGGACAACCTAAGCGACCTCGGATCACCAAATGGGTCCGTGCCCTTGATGTTCAAGACGCCTCGGTAAATATCGGCGGGGGGCCGTAGGTCTCGGCGGCGATTGCTTCGCCCGCCTCCGCCTCGCCAGCGCCCCAGCGATGCCAGATATCCGTAGCGCCACATCATCCGCCCGTCCATTTCGGCTGGAAGCGCGCCGCCCGTCTTGGCGGCCCTAAATCCTCATCTCGAAGCCCGTCGTCCGCCTCGCCCTCTTAACGTGCCGGTAATACCCAGCGCTACGCTTTTGATTCTGGATTTCGTCCTTTAATTCTTTGTCTCTTCGTTCCCGATCCGGTTACAATTTATTTACAAAAATAAATAAACCTAGATCTAGACTAGTTTATTACATTGATCAAATCAAACAAATCCTAGTCTACTTCGTGGATTTTCTCACGAGGCAAAAAACAAAAATCGAATCGAATTAAAAAACCACGGTTTATATCGCATGCAAAATAAAACATTAAAATCCATGACAATTGGATATCTGCAAAAAAGTCTATCTAGTTCTACTATCCAATTTCAAATTTAATGTCCACGAATTAAATTACAATTTAAAAATTCAGAGTCTCAAACAAATGGCTCGATACAGGTTGTTGGGAATGAGTTGCCTGATCTATTCGGGTGAATATTTAAATACAAATTTAATTCATTAATTATTACTAGCATGAATTAATCCTATATTAATTCAAATAATAATTGCAACAACATATCATGCATATAAAAAGCCACACGTAAAACCTACGCATGCGGAATCTACGGGTTTACGTGAGCGTTACCTCTCCGGGATAAGCATTGACTTGGTCTGGACGGACTAACCAAAAGGACTTCCCAAGTATTCCCTTAGCCCTTGCTCGACAATCCGGTGGAAGGATACTCGCGAACAATTAACAAAAGGAAAAAATAAACTTTGTTGCACCACTTATGTGGATTTGCTAATATTTCCAGCACATGGAATTGTACTTGGAAATGAACTAATCATCCCCTATTTATAGGAGGAGGGTTGGTCGAAATTCTTGTAGAAAATCAATGTGGGAAAAGAGTTTTCTTGGTCACTAAGAAATCTTGAATATATCTCTTATATTCTTTTTCCCATAATTAAAATATTCCACAAAAATTCCACCTCCTCAATTATGGGTAATTTTCGAAGTACTAGGCAAGATACCAAGATTTGGATCTTCTTGAATTTATGAGATATTCTTGTATTTCAAGAAATACATATCTTCCATAATATCTTTTCAAGAAAATCAAGAAAATCTTTCTTGCCCACTATATTTCAAAAAATTTCGAAATTCCTTAATTAATAACCAAGTGGGAGATTTCTTGAATTTAATGAGATAATCTTGTATTCCAAGAATACATATCTTCATTCCATAACAAAATTCAAAGAAAATCTTTCTCCCTCTTTTATCCATAAATTTCAAAAATATCATAGGAAAATTAAGCAACAATATTTATTTTATTTTAATCACCTTTTCAGTTATTGGACTATTTGTTGGGCTACTCAGGGGGCCTTTAGGAGAATTAAGATTGGACCTTCTAATGGACCTTGAATATCTAATATTGATCCACAATATAATTCAAGCCCATAAATATTAATTAATCTCACTATATAATTAATATTGCACTATCCATCTTAACCCATATTACAGTCAATATGGCTCCCTCCATTATTTCCCGTGTTTAAGATTATCTAGCCCATTAATTAATTCAAGCCACTGAAATAGCTTTCCGTTAATTAATATATTTTGTCCTTGATCGAGGAACAGTTCAACATTATTATCCATACCGGAAACTAATTCCACTTGCAAGATTTGGTATGATAAAACTTATGAACCTCCCAAGGGGGCAAATCAAGCAAGCGTACTTGCACACGATTCTTCGTATTAAATCTTAGCAATCACATGTGACCAATAATATTGCCCAAGATAAAAAGTATTGAATCTCTCTCGATTATTTACCCATGATAAGTCAAAGCAATAGTTACCAATCCCACGTGATCCTATTTAAGGGGCGGAGGTTAAGAAACAACGAACCAATCGAGGTCTAATTCTTACTTGTTCGATTCAAGAATTTATCCTCCTCAGAGGTCTTATTCAAATAAGATCGACCATGCACTAGTGTAATCTCTTGGTCAAGACAAACCAATCGAGCCTTACACCTCAACCTTTCACGATGGTTGTTCATTTCCATCTAGGTCGTGAATAGCGTACTTTTTTAGTTACAAGGGATTTAAATTTAATCTTACGTGATCTCGGTATCACTAAATTAACTACTGATGTAACACGTCTTTAATTATTGAACAGTTATCAAAAAGAAATATATATAACATTTAATCATATTTAAAGCATCAATGATAAATAATTTATTTCAGTAAATAAGTATGAAAATTCAGTTTCGATTATACAAAGTAAAAAGCATACTTTTCAGTATAATCCCAACAGTGGTGGTGGCGGCGGCGGCAGAGACGTGTTGCAGGTGGTGGTGGTGATGGTGGCGACAGATGTGTTGCAGGTGGTGGTGGTGGTACGATGATTTTAGGTTGAGTGAGAAGTTAGAGAGAGAGGGGTGGAGAGAAATGAGAGACTTAGGGGGGCGACTGATTTGATTTAATGGGGAAAGGGGTAGTTTAGGGTTTTTGTATGGGATTTTGGACCTGTGAGTATTTTAAAAAAAAGATTGGACCTAAGAGTGTTTCTATGGGGTGGATTGGACCTAGGAGTAATTATCTCAAATATTTTTCATTCATCAGCATACATAGTTCTTGTGTGCATCTGCATATATAGTAAAGGCAATCCGATTCTTTGCGTTGTTTCAGGTTTGCGGAGCTTTACATGTTAAGTCTTTGCGTGTAAAAAACGAAAGTCATTTTACCTTTGGAAACGATACGTCAAATCGAGAGCACTACCGAGGCGTATTCATTTTGCGGGAAAAGGTTCCACCTTGACTCGACTTTGGTGAGTTTTTCTAATATTTATTTATTTTGCTATTTGTTTGTGCTGCTGTTTTTTTTATTACGTGCAAGGATCGAAGATTTTCAGAAGTTGTTCGTGCAAAGTTTCAGAATTTATCCGTGTAGATTTCTCAGAATTAGTGCGTGCAGAATTTTTTCCAGAATTAATTTGTGCAGGAATTTTCCAAAGTTAGTGCGTGAAAGTGTTTGAGTTGCTGAAAAGTAATACTTATTTTACTGAAAAGTAATAGTTCGTTTGTTGTAAAGTACTATTTTATTTTCAGTATTTACTATTTCCAATTTTAATTATTTATCCCATATTGTAAGTCATCGTTGGGTGCTCTATAAACCCAACAAAGACTTGAGTGGACTGAGCAATGAGATCAAGCCACGTTGGTGTTGGAATCTAGAGGCACGTAAACACGTAATACATGTGCAGCGGAAATTAAAGTTCACCAACAACGAACAATTAATTACATAATTAAATACGAGTAAACGTAAACAGAATTCTTACAACAATTCATACACGGATTCCTCCACTATGGTATCCACGTAACAGTCGTTTACTAATCTGTACAGATCTGCCAGCGTTGAATCCCCGAGATGAATTTGCTAGGAAAATTCTAACTTAGAGATTTTGTGGAGAAAATATGAACTCACGTAATATGAATTCCCAATATATATAGGAGAGGCCCAGCTTAAATCTTAAGCTAACCTTTATTAGGAAAAATCCCTAATAAAATAAATCTCTTAGATTTATTTCCCACATATAAATCTCTACGGATTTAAATCCCATATATGAAAAATCTCTACGATTTATTTCCATATATATTAAATCCTACTATTATATTCTAAATATTATTATTAGGAATTCTTATTTAATTAAATCTAATTTAATTAAATATTAATAATAATTAATTCCAAATTAATCTATTATTAATTACTTCTCCATAAATTAAATATTAAATCTAATTTAACATTTAATAACCAACTATAATTAATAAACAACCATTACTTGTTGTGTGACCCATAGGCCCTCATATATCGAGCGATTAGTCAAACTAACGGTCTTAATTGAACCCTAGACAATAAATCAGACATTCTCAATATATGAGGTACGTTGCGAGGAAATGTGCAACTACGTGTAACTGAAACATGGGCTATTACGATTTCCTCCTTTCATTTGCGAATACTCGATTAAGTCTTGAACATGATGAAGTGTCTATTCAAATAATTTAATCAATTTATCTCTAATCACTAATTGATCACTTATGTTACACTTGGCCACAAAGTCCAAGTTGACGTGCATTGGCCAATGACTTTGATCCAATTATGATGAGAAGATGAGTATTCTCTCTAAATCCACTTTGAGGAATGAATCCTTTTCTTGGCTCAACTACCACGCACATGCACTTCGTGATAAACCCAATCCAAGCCATATCTACCCATGGAAGGTGCAAGCGTCGGTCATGGTCAAAGTTCATCACTCCACACATGCCGTGCGTATTGACCTCAAATCAAAGGAGTATCGCATCGCTCCCACTAACCGAGACACCCGTAGACACATATAGTGAAACTACATCAAACGGTTTCTCGGATGGGTAAACCAATACCCTCTAAGGTATTTGTGCATCCATCATGAGATACCTAGTATCTCGTAGTAAGTGAGATCTTACTACACTCTCAAAGAGTATGATGCAGATCGCACACCAATCTCCATTGTATCATCAATATCCCATTCTTGATGATCCTCGATTGGGGCCATTTGAGAATCATGCTTAGGTCATCTGAGTTCTCATACACTCAATGACAGCAGTGACTCAAGGGAACACAGATAAGAACAAATGCAAACAATCAAACATAATACTCTAATAAGTGCAACGCCATATATTCAATATTAAATAAACAATAATATTAAATCAATATGGAATATTATCTGAGCATTATGTCCTTACAATGGATTGTCTCTAGGACACTAACACTAACAATCTCCCACTTGAACTAGAGCCAATCACCTACATGTCTAACCCCTAGACCATCAAAATGTCTAGTGTGTACATGAACACTCAAAGCCTTAGTGAAAGGGTCAGCCAGGTTATCTTTTGTGGGGACATGTTCTAACTCTATCTCTCCTCTAGTGATTCTCTCTCTTATCAAGTGATAACGCCTCGGTACATGCTTGTTTCTGTTATTGGATCTCGGTTCCTTAGCTTGCGCAACCGCACCAGTATTGTCACAATATAACTTTATTGGACTGCTGACACTTGGAACTACCCCTAGTTCACTTAAGAACTATTTTATCCAGACAACTTCCTTGGCAGCTTTTGCCGCAGAAATGTACTCAGCTTCGGTTGTTGAATCCGCAATAGTATCTTGTTTGGAACTATTCCAACTAACCGCCCCACCATTGAGAGTGAACACATAGCCTGACTGAGATTTGTAATCATCATAGTCAGATTGGAAATTTGTGTCAGCATAGCCAGTGACAACCAGCTCTGACTGTCCTCCGTAGACCAGAAAGCAATCTTTGGTACGTCTAAGGTACTTAAGAATGTTCTTGACAACAATCCAGTGAGGTTCACTCGGATTCTGTTGGTATCTACCAGTGGTGCTAACAGCGAAGGCCACATCTGGCCTAGTGCAGGTCATGGCGTACATGATGGATCCAATTGCAGATGCATATGGTATATCCTTCATGCGCTTGATATCATCGTCTATAGAAGGACAATCCTTCTTAGACAGCTTTATCCCATGACATGCCGGCAGAAAACCTCTCTTAGAGTTCTCCATCGCGAATCACTTCAACACCTTGTCTACATAGGTGGACTGTGACAACCCCAACATCTTCTTGGATCTATCCCTATGGATCTTGATCCCTAAGATGTAGCAGGCCTCACCAAGATCCTTCATCATGAAGGTCTTTGACAACCATTCTTTCATGAAATGGAATATTGTTTCACATAATCAGTATGTCATCGACATACACAACTATGAAGATAATATTCTTCCCATTGCATTTTCGATAGACGCACGGATCTTCCAAATTTCTGACGAAGTCAAATGATTTGACAGACTCATCAAATCAGATATTACAACTCCTAGAAGCTTGCTTCAATCCATAAATTGATCGTTTAAGCTTGCACACAAGATTAGACTTTGGCTTCGATATAAAACCTTTCAGTTGAGTCATAAACACTTCCTTGTCAATGTTGCCATTGAGGAAAGTTGTTTTGACATCCATCTGCCGAATCTCATAATCGAGATGTGCTGCTATCGCAAGTAAAATTCGAATGGACTTGATCTTAGCAACTGGTGAGAAGGTCTCGTCATAGTCAATGCCTTCACGTTGACTATAACCTTTCGCCACCAACCTAGCCTTGTAGGTTTGTATCTTGCCATTTGCATCGGTCTTACACTTGTAGACCCATTTGCAACCTATGGGTTTGACCCCTTTTGGCAACTCAACAAAGTCTCATACTTGATTGGTGTACATAGAGTCCATCTCGGATTTCATGGCTTCATGCCACTTCTTCGAGTCAACATCTAATGTTGCCTCCATGTAAGTTTTAGGTTCGTCTTTACCCGGGATCTCCACGTCATCATGTTCCTCCACGGGAAAATCATAATATCTGGTGATCGGATTATGAACTCTAGTGGACTTACGGAGTTGTGATTGTTCAGGCTGCACATTCTGATCGTGAAAATTTTGTGGTACAGCGATTTCATCGTCGACCGAGGAGGTCTCAAGAGCGACACTTCCGGATGCTCCTTGAGCACTTCCGGATGCCTCTTGAGCAGGAGTTTGAACTATGTTGTTCTCATTCAGCCTACTTGGAGTTCGTTGCTCGGGCAATGCAACTCCAATTACGCTCCCACTGGCTGAAAGATTATCACTTAGTGATAAACTTCCACCATGTGAGCTGTTGAATGCTCCCACTGATTCTTTGTCATGTTGCTTTGACAAGACATCAGTCTCCTTGTTAATTTGTGGTTCTTGAATTTCTTCAAGTTCCATCTTCTTACGGCCTTGTTCTTTAAAGACATAGACTTCCTCGAGGAATGTGGCCTACCTAGAAATAATCACTGATTGTTTCTCAGGTAGATAGAAGTAATATCCTTTAGTTTCCTTAGGATATCCCACAAAATAACCTTTTTCACCTTTGGATTCCAACTTATCGGTAAGCATCTTTTTCACAATCACGGGGCAACCCCATGTTTTAATATGTGTAAAAGTTGGCTTCTTGCCACACCATAATTCATATGGCGTATGCTCAACCGATTTGGATGGAATCCTATTCAGAATATATGTTGAGTTTTGTAACGCGTATCCCCATAAGAATGTCGGAAGAGATGAAAAACTCATCATGGACCTTACCATGTCTAACAAAGTTGGTTTCTGCTCTCGGACACTCCGTTCATTTGTGGTGTTCCGGGAGGAGTCCATTGTGATTGGATTCCATGTAACTTTAAGTAATCCATGAACTCATGGCTAGGGTATTCACCTCCTCGATCCGATCGAAGAGTCTTGATACTCTTACCAAGTTGTTTTTCTACTTCAGCTTTGAACTCCTTGAATTTCTCAAAAGATTCGGATTTGTGCTTCATAAGATACACATATCCATTTCTTGAGAAATCGTCAATAAAAGTGATGAAGTAGGAGAAGTGACCCCTAGCTAGAGTGGGCAATGGTCCACAGACATCACTGTGGATCAATTCTAGAACTTCTTTGGCACGGACCCCTTTCCCAGAGAAGGGTTTGTTGGTCATCTTGCCCTTGAGACAGGATTCACAATTTCCATAAGACTCAAAGTCGAATGGGGTTAAATAGTCTAACTTTCTTAACATTGCAATCCTATTCTCATTTGCATGACCAAGCCTACAATGCCACAAGTAAGTTGGGTTTTCATGAATACTAAGTTTGAGTCGTTTGTTTTGTATATTAAGAATACTATGTCCACAGTGCAACAAGTATAAACCATTCAATAAATGAGCATTTCCATAAACATCACCATTAAGCGAAAAATAACAATTATTGTTTGCAAAATGGAAGGAAAACCCTTCAATGTCTATCATAGGAATAGAAATAATGTTGTGAGTAATAGAAGGAACGAAATAACAATTATTCAGTTCAAGTCTAAAACTAGAGGGTAAATCTAAAGTGTAAACGCCAACACGTTCAGCAGCAACTCTTGCTCCATTCCCAACGTGTAGGGCGACTTCACCCGGCCTAACTGCCCTGTTGTCCTTGAGACCCTGCACATTTGTACAAATGTGTGAGTCACAACCGGTATCTAATACCCAGCAGTTAGTATCATTTGTGGACATGTTTATCTTGATAACAAACATACATGTTCCAGTGGCTGAGACACCTTGTGTCTTTTTTCCAGCTGCTAGAACCTTACAGTCCTTCTTCCAATGCCCCTTCTGCTTGCAGTGAAGGCATACATCCTTGTCCACCCTCTCCTTCTTTTGAATTCCACCTTTGGGCATAAGGAAGCTTGGCTTGGAGCCTTTCATTGCCTTGCCCCTTCGTTTCTTCTTTCCTTTCGGAGCAGAAGAAGTAGAGGCACTCACCATGAGCACGGCCTTTTCCTTAGCAGTGGAAGACTCAAAGGTCTTTAGCATGTTATGCAGCTCGGGCATAGTCGATTTCGTCTTATTCATATTAAAGTTTACTACGAAACACGAATATGAATCGGAAAGTGACTGAAGAATGGCAGAAACAGCAATATTGGTCTTGAGCTCAATGCCCAGACGACTAAGTTTCTCGATTAGCCCAATCATCTTTAACACACGAGGAGAAGCCTTCCCTCCCTCAGACAATCGACATCTAAACAGATCTCTCATCACTTCATAAATCTCGGAACTAGATTCAGAATCAAAGAGATCCTTCAGATGCTTTATCATCTCAAAGGGAAGCATCTTCTCATGCTGCCTTTGCAGTTCGGGAGTCATCCCGAGTAACATAACACACTGAGCCTGGGAAGCATCCTCTTGATGCTTCTTCTGAGTTGCGGCGTTAAACGCCTCAGCCTCTTCAGTACCAGCCTCTAGGGTAACAGGGATTGGTGTGTCCAACACGTACTCAATATTTTCTTGTCTGAGCACCAAACGAACGTTTCAGTGCCAATCGAGAAAGTTTGGCCCAAATAATTTGTTCGTTTCCAAAACGCTTCTCAATGACAAGTTATTCATTTCAACAATCCTAGAGAAATAAAATAAAACGGGAATTAAAACACATAATTCCTATGATCAATATTCAGCAATCAAAATATAAATTTATATCAAATATAATTTTTTTTTTGTGTTTATTTAGTGTTTATTTTGTCTCCATTATTTTCACATACTCAACGACCTCATCGGAAGAGTACGAATTTATATCAAATATAAATTGTAATGGACTAGGATCCACATTCCTACTATCATGATCTCTGCTTTGGCTGAATATCACAATAGCATAACTGGTAGGTCTCCAAACCAATTGCAAAACTGCAACTCCTAGTTGATTGAACCTAGTTCAATAGGATGTCCCCTAACTTTTGTTTGGTGAAACAAAGTTACGTTAGTTTACAACCATCAAGCGGCGACACCACGTGTCCCTATAAAAGTCCCATTGAATGTAGATCCGAGCAAAAAACTTTGGTCTTAAATACCCATTGGAACGAAATCCCCGGTTTACTTTTAATTTTGATGGAAGACATCGTTTCAATTTAATGACAAACCATATTTTAGTGAGGAATGGTTTAAAGGCGGGGTATTAATTGATTAATCGAGATCCAACATGTTAATCTACATCACATTTGAGTAATTATTGGGCGCCGCCTACCCAAACATGATTTCATACGGACTAACACGTATATGGGCTCCGTCTACCCAAATTAATACGGTCCGACAATTATTGGGCGCCGCCTACCCAAACAATTATAATGCGGACATAAAATGCGTTAACAAAATTTAAATTAAATTGTTAACCAAGTGGGAATTAATAATCATTAATAATTTATCGAATTAAATTTCAAAATCCAATTTTAAAATTTAACAATTATTAACCAATTATTAAAACTCATTTCAAATTAATCCAATTAATTGTTAAATAAAATCTAATTTTAATTCAATTTTAGGTCCAACCTTTTAAATTTTAATTTCAAAAATTAAAACTCATCAAATTGAATTTGTTTAATTATCGGGGGTTCAAGAGCAATTTCCAAAATTACAAGGGAGGGCCTGTCTCAAATCGAATTTGCAAAACAGCCCCCCACATCATCACCTATCTCAATCAGATCCAATCCGAAAAATCGAACACCCAATTTCCAAACCCCAAACTCCAAATTTCAGTCTCATCAATCTCATTCATCAATCAATTGAAGAACAACAAAGCAAGAAACAGTCCAGAATATGGTCAAGAACGGTGACGAGAAATAGGGACAAATGTGGATGTGAAACGACGTGAAGCAGGTCCACGTGACTCCTTTAGGAGCAGTTCCGACGAGCATTCGCGGAGTATCGCCCCCGCCATTCTCGAACGAGGGCGACATCACCGCACCAAGTCGCGCGTGCAGGTGAGTTGCCTCCGTCGTTTGGTGCAAACGGTCGATTAATCACTCCAAGCGATATATCGAAGCCATCGAACGCTGCCGCTGCAAACCCTGGAGGTGGAGTGACTTTGTCGTAGACGACGATGACGAACCATCACCGCTCGCGAGCCAAAACCACATCGCGGACTTCTAGGCAAGAGCAAACGAATCAGGGAAAATGAGCAAACCAAGGGTGCGTCGCCATCGCGCTGCGCGATCGGGTCCGCATGGGCATCGCCTAGCGACGCGCCGTGGGTCTCCGTTGCCAGCCGAGCGACACACGATGGAGGGTGATAATTGGGGTTTTCAGAAAACCCTATATTGAAGGACCAGCGAGGAAGACGAAGGGGCAGCGTAAATAAGTGAGTGGTTTTATCTAATAAATCCATTCACTAATAACCTGATACCGATCTGTGTATCCCTCACATAAACAACACAATTTTGTGGTGCGGTTGACGTCAAACTCGACCGCACCATCACGTATATATATTAAAAAAACTTTTAATATAAATCAACTAGCAATTAAATCAAGAGCCTGAAGCTCTGATACCACTGTTGGAATTTAGAGGCACGTAAACACGTAATACATGCGCAACGGAAATTAAAGTTCACCAACAACGAACAGTTAATTGCATAATTAAATATGAGTAAACATAAACAGAATTCTTACAGCAATTCGTACACGGATTCCTCCACTATGGTATCCACGTAACAGTCGTTTACTAATCTGCACAGATTTGCCAGCGTTGAATCCCCGAGATGAATTTGCTTGGAAAATTCTAACTTAGAGATTTTATGGAGAAAATATGAACTCACGTAATATGAATTCCCAAGAGCTCATATATATAGGAGACACTCAACTTAAATCTTAAGCTAACCTTTATTAGGAAAAATCCCTAATAAAATAAATCTCTTAGATTTATTTTCCACATATAAATCTCTACGGATTTAAATCCCATATATGAAAAATCTCTTAGATTTATTACCATATATATTAAATCCTACAATAATATTCCAAATATTATTATTGAGAATTCTTATTTAATTAAATCTAATTTAATTAAAAATTAATAATAATTAATTCCAAATTAATCTATTATTAATTACTTCTCCATAAATTAAATATTAAATATAATTTAACATTTAATCAACCAACTATAATTAATAAACAACCATTACTTGTTGTGTGACCCATAGGCCCTCATATATCGAGCGATTAGTCAAACTAACGGTCTTAATTGAACCCTATACAATAAATCAGACATTCTCAATATATGAGGTACGTTGCGAGGAAATGTGCAACTACCTGTAACTGAAACATGGGCTATTACGATTTTCTCCTTTCATTCGTGAATACTCGATTAAGTCTTGAACATGATGAAGTGTCTATTCAAATAACTTAATCAATTTATCTCTAATCACTAATTGATCACTTATGTCACACTTGGCCACAAAGTCCAAGTTGACGTGCATTGGCCAATGACTTTGATCTAATTATGATGAGAAGATGAGTATTCTCTCTAAATCCACTTTGAGGAATGAATCATTTTCTTGGCTCAAATACAATGCACATGCACTTCGTGATGAACCTAATCTAAGCCATATCTACCCATGGAAGGGTGCAAGCGTCGATCATGGTCAAAGTTCATCACTCCACACATGTCGTGCGTATTAACCTCAAGTCAAAGGAGTATCGCATCGCTCCCACTAACCGAGACACCCGTAGACACATATAGTGGATCTACATCAAATAGTTTCTCGGATGGGTATACAAATACCCTCTCTAAGGTATTTGTGCATCCATCATGAGATACCTAGTATCTCATAGTAAGTGAGATCTTACTACACTCTCAAAGGGTATGATGCAGATCGCACACCAATCTCCATTGTATCATCAATATCCCATTCTTGATGATCCTCGATTGGGGCCATTTGAGAATCATGCTTAGGTTATCTGAGTTCTCACACACTTAATGACAACAGTGACCCAAGGGAACTAGAGCCGGCAATTTGGGCCCGGCCCGAAAATATGGGCTGGACTAAAAAAATTAGAGGCCCGAAAATAGCCCCGGCCCATTTGGCCCACGGGCCTAATGGGCTTGGGCCAATTTGGCCCGACGGGTCACGGGCCTCCCGTTTGGCCCGACAAAGTTTTTTATTATTTTTTTATTTATAATTCTTTGTACAAATTATAAAGACTAAATAAATTCATTTTTTATAATTTTACAAACTACGAGTTTTTTTTATATATAATTAACAATCACAATCAATAAAATAGTACTCAAGTTAATGTTTTCATGTACATAAGATTGTATTTTAATAACTATAATTATTATTTTATTTTTTTAATCAGAAAATAAAGTAAATTGATAAGGATAGAAAAATACCAAAAGAATTACAAAGAAATAATGTAATTTTGTAAAGTAAATAAAATAATTAAATAAAAAAAATCATGGGCCGGGCCGGCCCACGGGCCCGTGAGCCCATACTGGGCTGGGCTGGGCTGTATTTCTGTAGGCCCGACTAGATGATGGGCCGGCCCAGCCCAACCCATGAACATAACTTGGCTCGATGGGCTGGGCCGGGATTTAAAGGGAACACATATAAGAACAAATGCAAAAAGTTGGTATGCTGTGAAACTTGTTCACCGTGAAACTGGTTCATTTTTACACTTCAGCTATCACGATTACACCCTTCAGTAATATAAGTCACACTCTTCAGTTATCACGACTATACTCTCTGCTATAACATATGTCACACCCTTCATTTTTATGAGTAATACTCTTTATAGTAAAAAGTTATACTCTTCAGTTATATAACTGTTGGGATTATACTGAAAAGTATGCTTTTACTTTGTATAATAAAAACTGAATTTCGGACTTATTTATTGAAATAAATTGTTTATCACTGATGCTTTAAATATCATCTAATGTTATATATAATTACTGCATAACTGTTCAATAAATAGTACATGTTACATTGTAGTTAATTTAGTGATACCAGATCACAAAAGATTAAATTAACAGTCCCTTATAACCAAAAGTACACCATTCACGACCTAGATGGAAATGAACAATCCATCGTGAAAGGTTGAAGTGTAAGGCTCAGATTGACTTGTCTTGACCAAGAGATTACACTAGTGCATGACTGATGCACTGAAAAGGACCTACAGGAGGACAAATTCTTCAGAACTGAACAAGGAAGAATTAGACCTCAGTGGTTTGTTATTTCTTAATCTTCGTCTCTTAAATAGGATCACGTGTGGTTGGTAACTATTGCTTTGACTTATCACGGGTAGAGAATCAACGAGATTCAATACTTTATATCTTGGGCAATATTATTGGTCACATGCGATTGCTAAGATTTAATATGGAGAATCGTCTGCAAGTACACTTGTTCGATTTGCCCCCTTGGGAGGTTCATAAGATTTATCATACCAAATCTTGCAAGTGGAACTAGTTTCCGGTATGGATAATAATGTTGAACCGTTCCTTAACCAAGGACAAAAGATATTAATTAATGGAAAGCTATTTCAGTGGCTTGAATTAATTAATGAGCTAGATAATCTTAAACACGGGAAATAATAACCGGGAGCTATATTGACTGTAATATGGGTTAAGATGGATAGTGCAATATTAATTATGTAGTGGGATTAATTAATATTTATGGGTTTGAATAATATTGTGGCTCAATATTGATAATTCAAGATCCATTGGAAGGTCCAATCTTAATTCTCCTAAAGGCCCCCAAGTAGCCCAAAAAAGTCCAATAACTGAAAAAGGTTTTAAAAATAAAATAAATTTTGTTGCCTATTTTTCCTTGTTTTTTTCGAAAAATATGAATAAAAAGGGGAGAAATATTTTCTTTGAATTTTGTTATGGAATGAAGATATGTATTCTTGGAATACAAGATTATCTCATTAAATTCAAGAAATCACCCACTTGGTTATTCATATAGATGTTTTTCGAAAATTTTGAAATATAAAGGGCAAGAAAGATTTTCTTGATTTTCTTGAAAAGATATTATGGAAGATATGTATTTCTTAAAATACAAGTATATCTCATAAATTCAAGAAGATCCAAATCTTGGAATCTTGATCCTTAAATTTTGAAAATTCCATAACAAGATGAGGTGGGATTTTTTGTGGAATATTTTAATTATGGAGAAAAGAATATATGAGATATATTCAAGATTTCTTGGAGATCAAGAAAAGATTTTCCCACATTGTTTTTTCCCAAATTTTCGACCACCACCCCATCTATAAATAGGGGATGATTCATTCATTTCCAAGTACAATTCCATGTGCTGGAAAAATTAGTAAATCCACAAAAGTGGTGCAACAAAGTTTATTTTTCCTTTTGTTAATTGTTCGCGAGCATCCTTCCACCGGATTGTCGAGCAAGGACTAGGGAATACTTGGGAAGGCTTTTCGGTGTGTTTAATCGATGAGACCATTGCCACTCCAAGAGGTTAGTTCACGTAAACCCATAGCAATTCCGCATGCGTAGGATTTATGTGAACTATTTATATGCATGATTTGTTGTTGAATTATTATTTGAATTAATATAGGATTAATTCATGCTAGTAATAATTGTTAGAATTAAATTTATATTTAAATATTCATCCCGAATAGATCCGTGCAATTAATTCCCCAATAACTGGTATCAGAGCCTCGGATTCGGGCTCTGAATTTTAAATTGTAATTTCATTCATTTTCATTACATTTGAAATTGGATAGTAGAATTGTTATATCTTTTTTGCAGGTATCCAATTGTCATGGAATTTAATGTGTTTATTTATACATGCATATAAATTGTGGTTTTTTTTTTTAATTCGATTAGTTCGAATTCGTTTTGCCTCGTGAGAAAATCCACGAGTAGATTAGGATTTTTTTGATTTGATCATTGTAATAGACTAGTCTAGATCTAGGTTTATTTATTTTTTGTAAATAAATTGTAACCGGATCGGAAACGGAGGCGAAGATAAAGAATTAAAGGATAGATCCGTAACCTGATTAGCGCGTGCGTCGCAGAAACGCGTTGCCAAGGCACGCGTGGAATGAATGAATGCTGTGCACGCACGCGACGTGGCGTGGGGTGAGGCCGAGGGCCGAGCGCGAGCCGAGGTCGCCAAGGCGACGGGCGGGCTTGTGCCTTGACCGCGGCGCCGTGAAGATTCGCGAAGAATGAAGGGCGCGGGCGCTACGGGGACTCGTGGGCGCTACCGAAGTTCCTGGGCGAGGTGAGGTTTGGCGAAGGGGATCTGCGCCTTCCACCTCTTGAACCCCTGCCGAGGCTGCCGAGATCGATGCGGGCAAAGCCTGCCGAGGTCGCCGAGCACCGATGGGCGATGCGCGTTGTGCCAAGGTGCACGGACGCGGTCGCTCGACCAAGGGGCCGGCCGGATGCGGGCGTGCATCCCGGCTGCGAGCTACTTGGCGTGGCGTTTCGAGACGGAGTTCTTTTCGAGACGATCGAGTGGGAGAAATTCAAGACGGCGTTTCTTCAAAATCAAGCCAAGAAAAATCAAACCATGACAATTGGATAATTTGTGCCCAATATGTTTATTTTTCCGCTTTGCTTGATTTATTGTTGTGATTTCTTGTGCTTTATTTAATTTGTTTAAATGTGTTTGCATGAGAATTGCCCAATGAAAAATCCCACCTTCAAAAATTACTAAGTATGTTTAAATAATTAATTGACAATTTTATTCCGGATAATAAAATTGAATTAATTTTGACCTCCATGATTTATTTATTTGTGAATTCTTTTGGAGAAATTCCCCCCACGAGACGGTCAAAAGATAGCTTTCACATGAATAAATTTCAGATGGATGATTGTGGATTATTACTAGTGGCGACGATGATCCTCCCCACGAGGCTCGTTCAAAGCGAAATAATAATTCTGTATTTAATCATGGTTATTACTTAGGTATAAAATTGATATGCATATACTTCCTCAAGTCCCCGGCCAATTTTATATTGGTCAAGTGGGAGCCAACTATTAATCTGGATATTAAAGGTTTGTAATTGTTCTTGTTTATAACCTGCTTGAATGTGTTTAAATAATGACACACCCCACGTGGCTTATTTAAACTGTTTTTGAGATGTTGGTTGATGCATGTTCATATTTTTTTTGAGATTTTAATATGAAACATGTGATCGAATTTTGTGATATATTTATGCTTATGCATATTGTTATTTATTTCAGTTCAGCATGTCGTAACCTTTTAATCCACTGCTATTATACTTAAAGTCAATAGAATAAGTATGGAAACTATATTGATTGGAAACGAAAAAATTATAATTATCCTAACTGCACAAAAGCACAAGTGGATTCTTGACACACCAAAATCAGATGAGCCAACTGACGAGTCAAAAATGTAAGACTCGTCAGATCACCTTGCGAGAGATGTCGTCACTGAAATTGGTGGAGGGCAAACCCGTAAGGGATTACGTCCTCAAAATTGATGGCCCATCTGAACAAACTTGAAGTTCTGAGTACAGATTATAATCTGGAGACTCAGATGAATTTGGTACTTCACTCTCGCCCAAAAAGTTTACGAGCAATTTTGTCTCGCTTCCGTGATTTGTTGCAAGCTTTGGTCTCGGCGAGAGATGTTGATAGGGCACCAAACTCAAGCTTTGATGAAGTGGTCCGCTTCATCTTCTAGGCCAAGGGATGACAAGAAGAAGAAGGTGACCAAAGGCCATAAGCAATCGACTCAATCATTGCGAAGGCAATGATAAAATGATGAATCTTTGGTGGTGTCAAGGAAAATCCAAAGAGGAAGTGCTTAAGCTGCGGTGAAAGAGGACAATGGAGGTTTTCCTGTTCCAACCCCAAAAGGGCCGGAAAGAAAGGTAACTCTCACACACTAATTGTTGAAACTTGTTTAACGGCGTATACCTCTCATTCGTGGGTAGTTGATACGGGATCCACTAATCATGTTTGCTTCACGGGTTCAAACTAATCCGACAACTTAGTGGCAGTGAGATCCTCATCACACTGGGCGATCTTCTGAGAGTGGCGGTGAAGCGATGGGAGAAGTGCACCTGTCTTTTGAAGACAGAGTTCTAATTTTAAGAGATGTTCTTTATGTTCCCAGTTTTAGAAAGAATTCACTTTCAATTTCTAAAATTCTGTTAATGGATACTTAGTTTCTTCTAATAAGAATGACATCATTTCTTGAAATGATGAGTGTATCTGTTACGGACATTGATGGAAAATCTCTATACAATTAATCGCGTGCACACCACTCACGAAATGCATCCTATAACACATCAAGCATTTTACGATAAAAAAAAAAAAACGTGAACGAGACACTTCTATGGCATCTAAGATTGGGACATATTAATCCAAAAGAGGATCCAAAGGTTGGTAGAAGGCGGTTCACCGGAGTCTCTCCAAGTTGAACCAATTCCAACTGCGAATCATGTTTGGAGGGCAAAATGACCAAGAGGGCATTCGAGAGCCAGGGAATAGAGCCAAAGAAGTGTTAGAAATCGTTCACACGCATTTATGTGTTCCAATGTCAACCAAAGCAAGGGAGGTTATGAGTATTTAATTCACTTTTATTGATAACTACTCAAGGTACGGTTATATTTTCCTTATGAAACATAAATCGAGACCTTTGAGAAATTCAAAGAATTTAAGGCTCAAGCGAGAATCATAGGAAAAAACGTATCAAGTCTCTACGATCCTATCGTGGATCGCGATACCTCAAATATGAGTTTTTGAACTACTTGTTCGATGAAGGGATTGCATCCCAAATGATCGACACCGAACCCCTCAACAAAAGCGGGGTTGCGAGGCGAAGAAACATAACTCTTTTGAAAATGGTTAGATCTATGATGAGTTATGCGGATCTTCCCAAGTCGTTAAAGGGTCATGCCTTGAAAACAATGGCTTATATTCTGAACTTGGTGCCATCCAAATCGGTTCCCAAAACTCCCAAAGAATTGTGGACCGGGCGCAAGCTTCGATTTGAGACACATGAAAATTTGGGGTGTCCTACCTCGTGTTGGACAAGGAAGCGAAAAATTGGATCCTCGTCGAAATTAAGGTCATTTGTAGGATACCCCGAGGGAACAAAAGGGTGTATGTTCTATGGTCCCAAAGATCAAAAGGTGGTAATAAGCACCCACTTTAGATTTTTGGAAGAAGACTATATGAACAAAAGAAGACCCATAAGTGAGATTACCTTAAATGAGCTAAGGGGGCTAACCTCGGTTACTTATTTGTACAAGATGACATACCAAACGACACACTTACACAACCGAACCTCGTCAGTGGGAGGGTTGTGAGAACGACCGAGAGATTCATGGGGATAGGAGAGTCCTCGGACTTAATTCCCAGACAAGACTAATCAGACCCATGGACATATGACGAGACAATCCAAGACAAGGATGCGATTTCTTGGCAAACAACAATGAAAACCGAAATGGGTTATATGGATCATAACAGAGTGTGGGAGCTAGTCGAACCACTTAATGGGGTCAAGCCCATTGGTTGCAAGTGGGTGTACAAGAGAAAAAGAGGACCGGACGGGAAGGTGGAAACCTTCAAAGGCAAGGCTTGTGGCGAAAAGGTTATACTCGAGAAAGAAGGATCGACTATGAGGAAACTTTTTTTCGCAAATGGCAATGCTCAAGTCCATACAAATTCTCTTGTCGATTCTTTGCAAGATCTCGACTTTGAAATCGGCAAATGGATGTCAAGATGGCTTTCCTTAATATAAGTCTTGATGAAGAAATCTATATCTGAACAACCCCAAGGCTTCATTGAAAAAGACCAAGAACACCTTGTTTTTAAGCTCATGAAGTCCATTTACGGACTCAAACAGGCATCCAGAGCTTGGAACCAATGTTTTGATCATGTTATAAAGTCTTATGGGTTTGATCAAAATGAGTTAGAAAGTTGTGTGTACAAAAAGCATGTCGGAATCGCATTGGTATTCTTAGTACTATCGTGAGCGACATTACGATCATCGGGAACGATGTAAAGGTGTTATCGACGTAAGGCATATCTTTCAAAACAGTTTGATATGAAGGACTTAGGGAAGCCGCAAGACATCCTTGGGATCAAGATCACTTTCGAGATCGCAAGAAAATGATGATAGGCTTATCGCAAGCTTCATACATAGACACCGTCTTGAAACGATTCAAAGATGCAGATTCCAAGAAAGGCTTCAGTACCTTTCGGACATGGAATCCATCTATCGAAAAATGTGCCCTAAGACACAAAAGGAGATAGATGACATGAAAGGCATTCCATATGCTTACCGTCGAAAAGCCTTATGTATGCAATCTTTATTATGCGAGACCCGGATATCTTCTTTATCGTTGGCATGGTGGCAAGATATCAAAGTAACCCGGGAAAGAACATTGACTGGCGATTAAAAAACATTACGAAAGTATCCAAAAAGAACTCGAGATAGAATGTTAATTTATCGATCGAGATAGTCTAATCCCCATCGGCTACGGACTCGGTTCCAATCGGACTTAGATTCGAAAAATCTACCTCCGGTAGTGTGTTTTGCATGGGGGAGCCATGACATGGAGAAGCGTTAAGCGAAAATGCATCGCAGATTCTACCATGGAAGCGAATATGTAGTCAACTTCGAGGCAAAAAGAAGCGGTTGGGCTCAAGAACTTCCTAGTGAACTTGGGCGTAGTTCGAATTTGCCAAAGACAATCATCGTTTATTGTGACAATGTCGGAGCGATTGCAAATTCAAGGGAACCAAGAGCCCACAAGGCCGAAGAAACACATTGAAAGGAAATATCATCTTATACGAGAAATCATTAAGAGAGGAGATATAGAGGTGGCAAAGATCACGTCAGAAGACAACTTAGCAGATCCATTCACAAAGGGTCTGCCTCATTATACATTCGAAAGACATGTGAAAGGAATGGGTGTCAAAACCGTTGCCAATCTGCTTTGAGTATAAGTGGGAGAAATTATTAGGTTCGTGTAGGTGACATTAGATGTCACGTATTAGGAACTACACGAGACATGTTGTAGTATACTTAAAAGCAGACTTTGAGTATAAGTGGGAGATTGTTAGGATTATACTGGAAAGTATGCTTTTACTTTGTATAATCAAAACTAAATTTCGAACTTATTTACTGAAATAAATTGTTTGTCACTGATGCTTTAAATATCATCGAATGTTACATATATTTCTTTGCATAACTGCTTCAATAAATAAGACGTGTTACATTGTAGTTAATTTAGTGATACCGGATCACGATGATTAAATTAAACAAATCCTTTGTAACCAAAAAAGTACACCATTCACGACCTAGATGGAAATGAACAATCCATCGTGAAAGGTTGAAGTGTAAGGCTCGGGATTGGCTTGTCTTGACCAAGAGATTACACTAGTGCATGACCGATGCAATCGAATAGGACCCTCTGAGGAGGACAAATTCTTGAATCGAACAAGGAAGAATTAGACCTCGATGGTTCGTTATTTCTTAATCTTCGTCCCTTAAATAGGATCACGTGTGGTTGATAACTATTGCTTTGACTTATCACGGGTAGAGAATCAACGGAGATTCAATACTTTATATCTTGGGCAATATTATTGGTCACATGCGATTGCTAAGATTTAATCTGGAGAATCGTGTTCAAGTAAACTTTTGTTCGATTTGCCCCTTGGGAGGTTCATAAGATTTATCATACCAAATCTTGCAAGTGGAACTAGTTTCCCAGATGGATAATAATGTTGAACTGTTCCTTAACCAGGACAAAAAGATATTAATTAATGGAAAGCTATTTAATGGGCTTGAACTAATTAATGGGCTAGATAATCTTAAACACGGAAATAATAACAAAGAGTCATATTGACCGTAATATGGGTTAAGATGGATAGTGCAATATTAATTATGTAGTGGGATTAATTAATATTTATGTGCTTGAATAATATTGTGGCTCAATATTGATAATTCAAGATCCATTGGAAGGTCCAATCTTAATTCTCCTAAAGGCACCCCAAGTAGTCCAACATAAAGTCCAATAACTGAAAAAGGTGTTTAAAAATAAAATAAATTTTGTTGCCTATTTTTCCTTGTTTTTTTCGAAAAATATGAATAAAAATGGGAGAAATATTTTCTTTGAATTTTATTATGGAATGAAGATATGTATTCTTGGAATACAAGATTATCCCATTAAATTCAAGAAATCTCCCACTTGGTTATTCATATAGATGTTTTTCGAAAATTTTGAAATATAAAGAGCAAGAAAGATTTTCTTGATTTTCTTGAAAATATATTATGGAAGATATGTATTTCTTGGAATACAAGTATATCTTATAAATTCAAGAAGATCCAAATCTTGGAATCTTAATCCTTAAATTTCGAAAATTTCATAACAAGATGAGGTGGGATTTTTTGTGGAATATTTTAATTATGGAGAAAAGAATATAAGAGATATATTCAAGATTTCTTGGAGATCAAGAAAAGACTTTCCCACATTGTTTTTTCCCAAATTTTCGACCACCAAAATACATCTATAAATAGGGATCATTCTTTTCATTCCCAAATCTGATTCCATGTCTTTGGAAAAATTAGTAAATCCACAAAAAGTGGTGCAACAAAGTTTATTTTTCCTTTTGTTAATTGTTCGCGAGCATCCTTCCACCGGATTGTCGAGCAAGGACTAGGGAATACTTGGGAAGGCTTTTCGGTGTGTTTAATCGACGAGACCACTGCCACTCCAAGAGGTTAGTTCAAGTAAACCCATAGCAATTCCGCATGCGTAGGATTTATGTGAATTGATTATATGCATGATTTGTTGTTGAAATATTATTTGAATTAATATAGGATTAATTCATGCTAGTAATAATTGTTAGAATTAAATTTGTATTTAAATATTCATCCCGAATAGATCCGTGCAATTAATTCCCAACAATAACTAATACCCTTTAACAATATAAGTCACACTCTTAAACCAGTTTCACCGTGAAACTTGTTCACCCTATACTTTCCTTATTGTGAATTGTTACATTATTATCACACATTTCGAGAGTTAAACACACGAGTGATTTTCTGAGAAAGCTTTGAGTGAAATTAAGATTACGAGGAGTTCTCATTATCAAGATCTATTCTTTTGTGATTTGTGGCATCTATCTTGAGTTTGGGAGTGCCCGCGTTGGAGAACCCTCCGCTATGTTTTTCAGGTACCTTCTGGTGCTGAAGAGGAGTTGTGATGTGGCAATTACGTATCCATTTCACCATCAAAGATCGTTCTGTGAGGTCTTAGGTTTGGTTATTGCAGGTGCATCTATAAATCATGTTAAACAAAAAATAACTATGGACATGTCTATTAATAATAATAATATGGCAATCATCAACCTTAATTTTCCCGTAATAATGTTAGCTAGATCAAGAATTTGTCTCCATTTTCTCTGTTTTGTTCCTTTAACTTCTTTTGCACCGATTTGGCACATTTTTACTTATGAACTGCACACTTCAGAAAACTTACACATTCTACGTTAAGTGCAAATAAATAATATGTGCATCGAAATTTCATGAAAACTTATTATTTTAATGAATATAATATTATTGTTTCTATACAACAAAGACCCTATCAGTACCAACCTTATTTTTATACATATAAATGGATATGAGAATTTAATATTATTAAAGAAAGAAAACTGAATCATGATTAATTACCAAAGTATATTATTATCATCATCTATATATGGTTTAGGGTTCATGGTTTAGAGTATAGTATATTATAAAATATTCTATAATTTATTAAGTAGAATTAATTATGTGGATGATGAGTTGACATGACACTTCATTAATCTGGTTCCAAAAAACACAAGATAGTTGGTTCTATATCACTTCTATATATATATATATATATATATATATATATATATATATATATATATATATTCAAAATTATATATCATAATTAATCTAATATATATATATATACACACACGCATGTACGTATATAAAATGAAAAAATAAACGGTTAAAAATTAGAAAAATTATCGTCAAATAGAAGAACGCGACGGTACGAAGCTTTTCACGTGCACCGAATACTCACGACGGCGACTACCAATGTACTCATTGTGGGCGAGGAGTACTATTTTAAAAAAACGCGTCAAGTGCATTAATTTGCAGATTATATAATTGGAATTTAGCGACGGATTTTTAATGACCGTCGCTACTAGCGACGGCTAATAACCGTCACTATATTCAAAATACCGTCGCTAAACTCGGTCTGGGCGGTGGGCCAAGTACTGAGACGCCTCGTGCTCTGGGTCCGATTTTAGCGACGGTTTAAACCGTCGCTAAACGCCCTGATTTGATCCGGTTTGAATTAACCGCCGCTATTTAAATTAATAGCGGCGGTTCCCAAAACCGTCGCTAAATACGGTGACTTTGACCGTCTGACCGAAGTCGTAGATAAAACCGTCGCTAATAGCGACGGTTGGTTGAGCCGTCTCTAAAATCCATTATTAAAACCCGCGTTTTTTTTAGTGTTTATAATTTTAAATTTATGCATGTACATTTATTTTATTTTTAAATGCAATATAGAGAATATTTGTAAAAAAATAATAGGGATCATTTATGAAAACACTGTGCAGAGAAATAAGCCAGTTATTCTAAAGTCCGTCTGTGAAAACCAACTAATGAAATTTTTTATTTTTTTTTTGGGTGGTAGGGTCGGGGGGAAAAACATTCCAAGATTTGCCTAATAACGACAATAATAAGCCATACGTTGAAAGAATATCGACCAGTAATAATAGTAAATGATCAGTTGTGATGTGGAGAATCAACCGTGATAAGATCTGTTTTACATACATATTGTCTCCTATCTCATTTAAAAATATTCAGTTCTAATTCTTGTATATTATATTATAGGGTTCTTATTCGGGATTCATACAAATATTTAAACATAATTAAGATGCACACCATAAAACTATGGAGTAACAATCCTGTAAATCAGATCTATACATGAATTTTATTACTATTATATGCAAAAATTATCACTTTTATGTGTAAAAACTTCCACTGTTTAAAAATATAAAACATTTTTTTAATAGTGATTGTTTTAGTACATAAAAATGATAATTTTTATGCATAACAATGAGAGTTTTTATACATAACAGTGATACTTCACCGTGAACTCTGGTTCACACATTTTTTTGTCAAAACGATGAATCATAAAATATAAATAAGATTTGTAATCATCCCAGAAATTGGTATGATAGTGGGTAGGTTTAGGATTTAGAAATATACTCCTCTCTAGATCATGAATCAGTTTGTACAGGATTTTGTTCTGATTTGAAATGAGGCCTCCGTTAGTGGACAATGAGTTATAATTATTAAATTAATTGATTTTGGTCCGAGTAATCGAGTTATTACCATACTTTAATATTAATCTCCCTCTATTTGTGAATGATAAATGTTGGATAATGATTAATTATATAATCTTATAACTCATTTACTTTGACCATAACGTTAAATCTAATCTTATTTTTGCAATCAATGTGTAATAATTGTTGGAAGAAAATCAAGAATAATATCAAAATTCGATAAATAATACCGATATCCAAAAAACCAAGATGATTTATAAATTAGTTTATTTAGCAAGTATCATAAATATTGTTCAAACCTACTTTTTTTTTATGTCTAAAATAAACTAGACTCAATATTATTGCCACATAAACGTACACATAATAATAACCTCACAATAAGACGGTATGTGACAAATGGCAATGAACATATAATAAATTGATTTAAAAGCACAACAAAGTCCCTACGGCCCGTTTGGTTTGCGGGATTGATGGGAATATGCTAGGATTATAATTTTAATCCCAACTAATCTACCGTTTAGTTTGTGGAATAAAGACACATGATATGCTTCTAGCCCGGTAGAAAATGTATTAAATCCCTACATGGAGGGATATGTCAATCTCATGTGAAAGGTGTGATAGAACATATCTCAAGTGCAATCCTTCTATTATTTGAATAGATTCACAATAATGAAATGTGTTGTTTCAATTCAATTTAAGGGTGTTTATGACATTTCAATATGTAAATCATCTAATCCCTCACTCTAGTCCTACAATCCAAACGCATGTCTTGATTCAATCAAATTCAATCCAACAAATCCAATCTTACTCAATCTCACTCAATCATATCACATCTAATTAATTCAGTCCCGTGAATCAAACGTCTCCACTAGTAGAAAGGGGGATTGATGCAAACTTGAATAAATTGAGAAAATCTGTCAATTTTTAAAATGCCTATATATATAAAATATTTAATGTCCACATACAAATAAGTTGAACAATATTATGATAAACATAGTTTTAGGTAATTTCCATTCTGTCATATATTTCAATTGCGTTTATTAAAAAAAATTATTAATGCACGAAATTCAAGTAATATATCAATATAAATATATATGTTTGTCCTCTTCTAAAGGCAACTGCAAATGGCGAGTAGGCCATGAATAGGAATTTATTCATGCACATAATAATTGCAGAATATGAAACTAAGAATAATATAAAATGGAAGTAAATAATAATGTCTCAAAATGGAAACAATATAAAATTTAGACATTCGAAATGTGCGTAATCCCATAAAAATCAATCAATTAAATTTTTATTTCTATAGGAAAATCTAAAACAAATTCCGATTTCCAAAATAAAAGAAATTCTTCTGACTAAAAATTTAAAGAGTTTGAATTATTTATTTAAATTATACTATCTCCGTCCCCCAAAAGTATGCTCAGGGGGTTTAAATATGTTTTATGAAAATGTAGATTAAGTCAATTTATGAATAACATAATTAAATGTGAGTAAAATATAATGATAACTTGAGTAATTAAGTGTTTGTTGGACTATAAAGATTAAAAAAATTGTGTCCGTAAACTTGCTTAATCTACCTTTCCGTAAAACATGTTTCAGCCCCCTGAGCATACTTTTGGGGATGGAGGAAGTAGTAATTAAAAATCCACTAGAGAATTACTCTATATAGAAATAACCTTTTTATAATAATAAAAATTCATGCATCAATTTGAGATTAGTTATATTTAAGAATAAACTACACATTGTAATAAGTTATATATTTTTTCGGTTTCATATCTTAAGAATTTATGTCTCCATATAAGAATAAATGACATTATTTAAAAATATATATATATCACTACAATAAATTTAAGATAACCTAAAATATTTATCTATAGTTGATTGTGAAGCATCTTAATGTTATGGCTTGTCATTACATCCTTCAACTTGCGCGTACGTGATAACTCGCCTGATCAGCTTATACATGTAATTTATACTATAAAAATACATGTACTTATTTTAGTAAAATTCATATTAATTAGTTGCATGAATTTCTTAATGATTTACATACTCGTAGTACAACATGTATTATATTGAATATTAAGAAAGAAAAATATTTTTCTATATAAAATGCTATTTAGAAATCACCTTTCTATAGTAATATTTTTTCCTGATCCCGATAATATGATTGTATGGAGCCCGATAATATGATTGTATGGAGCTTTTACTGTAAATCTTTTTGGAATACTTAAAATTGGAATAACACAATACATATATAATCCAAATATGCAGTGCCATCTGAAATTTATTACAGCTAATTGAGCGCTCTGTGTCACTATCTCATCTCATGCACATAGACATTGAATGAAATTGCCTTGAAAATAATAATAATAATAATATTCAGTTTTTGGTTAAATAGTTGAAAAGTTTGTTCGGAGGTAATTATAGGCTTGACCTGTCATCCCCTATTTTTGTATATTGTCACCATTCTAATAGCCGCAATTTTTTATTCCTATTTTTTATTATTAAATTATTTTGTTAGATTTAATTTTGAGACTAGAACACACATTTAACTGATTTCGTTTTACAAATATTTTAAATTTATGTGATCACTTGGACATTTCTGTATCTGTTCATGTTATCACTGTACAATTGCACATGAAGGCCTCACATGCATATGTATACATTTTTTCTGGGATTTATTAATAAACAGCATTGATTACCATATATATATTGTTGAGTTTTGATCCATTTGTGTGTTAAAAGAGAAAGGGGGCATATCATATATGAAGAACTCAATTTCAGAACAGGATTTCTACATAGAAGAAAGTGAGGAAGAAGATGAGGAAAAGGCAGGTGAAGATGGGAGTGATAGTGAGGGTTCCACTTTCTCCAACGACGACGATCGCCAGCACAGCAAGGTTGCTTCTTTGGAATCCTGCTGGTCCCAAAGTTACAGGTAATTATGCTGTGTATGAATGAATATAAATCAAAACTTTGTCGAAAAACTGGAACATTCATACTAGATCATGTATAATCTGTCTCACAATGTGTGATGTTATAACTGTTGTCCTTTATCTTTGTGTTAATTTCCTTGAATATATATGTGGGATGCAACTGTTGTGTATGCGGTATGGCTGTAAAATCAAACTGTTTCTATTAGTAATTTCATCGAAAACAGACTGGAATCTAGAAGAAGACAGTATTGTAAGCAGCATTCGTGTGTAATCTCTCTCTCAGAGTGTCTGTCATATTAATGTTAGATAACATGCGACATTTAAAGACTGGAAACTTGAATTACAACATCAATGGAACATTCATGTGTAATGTGTCAAAATATGCGTTTTTCAGGCAAACGATTGATCTATAGTGGAGCGTTCCGTCTCCAAGTATAAACTTCCTCGGGCCACCATCGATATCACAGTTAGGAAGCTCATTTAGGAGACACACTCCTGAGATATTACCTTCTCTTAGTAAGCCTCTTGTATCTGAGGTCGAAGGACGGAGCGGTCGTTACCCTCTCTCCCCTACCCTGTCAAGAAGATCCAGTTTAAGGAAAGCAGTTCTCGATAAGCGAGCAGCATCAGTTGATCACGGGCCCCCAATGTCTCGCCAGAGCACATATGGACAAGCTGTCATAAACGGTTCGTTTAATTCCTATTTCTATCTGAAAATATATGAACATAATTTGTTGCAAAATGAGATGTGTGACAAATTGATGTAGGCATGAATGTTTTATGTGGAGTGGGAATCCTTTCGACACCGTATGCTATAAGAGAAGGAGGGTGGTTGGGACTTGTTATATTAATGGTGTTTGCTGGACTTTCTTTCTACACTGGGATTCTGTTGAGGTACTGTTTGGATAGTCAACCGGGCCTTGAAACGTATCCGGATATTGGACAAGCTGCCTTTGGAATCGCGGGGCGAATTTGCATATCTGTAAGTTTCATTATTCTTCACAAATGGTATTAGTTCTTTTACTAAAAGGTATTAGTTGTTCCACTGAATAGTATTACTAACTCAATGGTACTGATTCATTGCATCCCACATTAAACTTCTCATCTCTGTTTATTTCTTGTGTGTGCAGATCATTTTATACGTGGAGTTGTACGTAAGTATATACGTACCGTTCTACATTAACAACTTCATAAGCACGAACGATAACTAAATCATCTGTTTTATTTTTTTGCAGGCTTGTTGTGTCGAGTACATTATTTTAGAGAGCGATAACTTGGCGTCGTTATTTCCAAACAAACATTTAAGCTTAGGAGTGTTCGAGTTGAACGCTCAACATCTTTTCGCACTCATCACCACCGTGGCTATTCTTCCCACAGTCTGGTTACGAGATCTGAGTATTCTTAGCTACATCTCCGGTACGCATTTACCAATTTACCCTCATCGTCATCATCATCATCATCAGTTTGGTCAATTTATTCGGTACTTTCAGCTGGAGGAGTCATTGCATCAACCTTAGTCGTCGCTTGTTTGTTTTGGGTTGGGATAGAGGATAAAGTTAATGTTCATGCAAAAGGGACACCGTTGAATCTCTCCACTCTTCCCGTTGCGATTGGTCTCTACGGTTTTTGTTACTCGGGGCATGCCGTTATTCCCAATATATATTCATCCATGCAAAAACCAGACCAGTACCCTTCTGTCCTCCTAACAAGGTGGCTCTATCTCCAAATTTCTTGTTCCTTTTCGTTTCGATGATTTTATGGACGTAAATATGTCTTAATGCAGCTTTGGTCTTTGCACTGTGATGTATGCTGGAGCTGCTACAATGGGATATATTATGTTTGGAGAATCAACACAGTCTCAGTTTACACTAAACATGCCCAAAGATTTAGTTGCCTCTAAGATTGCTGTCTGGACTACTGTAAGTTGTGTTCTGTACTTTTGTGTTCTTACACGAATCATACTGGAATAACGCGTTTTCTTCTTCTCTTTGCAGGTTGTCAATCCATTTACAAAATATCCTTTGTTTGATTCATCAATCTGGTCATTTATTCAATGTTATTACACGAAAGTAGACGTACCTTAGACAAAGCTCGTTCGTTTTTTATTTTCCCTTAATCACGAATACGTATGCGTTAACCATGTCTCCGGTGGCAATGAGTCTGGAGGAACTAATACCATCATCAAGAAATCCAAAATCCTCTCAGATATATTCAATCTTCATAAGAACAGCATTGGTGATATCCACATTACTAGTTGGCCTTACAATCCCCTTCTTTGGTAATACGCGTATTTTCTTTTTCGTTTCTTGTGGTTATCTCACTCGCCGTTCGTTATTTATGTCTAGTATCTATAATGCAGGTCTTGTGAGTGCACTGATTGGTTCCTTTCTCACAATGCTAGTTGTAAGTGTTGTAACTTTCATCTTAACATAGGCTCGTTTTCCTGCCCGTTTTCACTGTCTGAACTTCGTTTATACAGACGTTGATTCTTCCATGCGCGTGCTATTTGAGCATACTGAGGGGCAAATTAGGCCTTCTACAGGTAACACTTAGTTCTCCACCATTGTAAGAGAAAACGACTCAACTAATACTTTTCAGTGAAAATAAGTAATACTAACAAAACAATACCTTTTGGCCAAAGAACTAATACTATCATTTAAAAATACACTAGAGTTGCATGGTGCGTAAAAGTTTTTGTCTGCTTGGTTTTTACTGGTTTTTCGTCGCACAGAGGACGATGTGTATGTTCGTTATTGGAGTAGGAGTTGTATTGTCACTTGGGAGCTATTCGGCGCTGTCTAAAATCATCGACGAGTTGAGCTGATCCATACTTTGCACACACGGATGTTATGTAGATGATGCTTCTAATACCTTTGTATTTGTTCACCAATACTTCTGTTGCTACCATCTTCTTTTCACTATATGTTGTTTAATACATCAACATAGAGATTTTGATTATTTCTTTTGTTAGTCTAAATGCAAAAAGTTTATTTTTGTTTTTTAAATTCAATTCTTTTAACAAACTGAGATCTTCCAAGTGATTAACAAAGAATATTAGGGTTAATTTTTAATTTGGATCTCAATTTTAGAAGCTATTCATTAGGGATCCATTGAGGTTCACATTTTTGGTGATCTTTCCGCCCCACCGGATTTATGTTGGCCGGGGTGGCGACAAAGAGGATTAGACCATTGGAGGAAGTTATAAAACAATAAAGGACAATAAAATTGAACAAATATATATAGACTATAAGTTAGCAATCAAGCTCAAAGATCAAGAGAACAACAAAGGAGGGTAGTAAAGGGTAATGAATAGTTACTAAAATGTCTCCAAAATTGTTATGTACAGTGGGATACTATATATTACTCACGTGAAGTAGAGATAAGCCTCTTCCATCTATGGTGTTTATTGATACAAGAACCGCAACCGCCTGTGAAGATGATCGATGTCCCAAATTTACGTCCTCCACCACCGCTCCTTTTTCTTGTCCTCTACCACAGGCGATTCTACAATGCAAAAAACACAAGAATCGACGTTCATCATCAATTTTTTTGAGAACAGAAACACGTTGCAAGGTGCAACATTTTACCCCGATCACATAATAAATGGAGTATACAAGAAAATTATTCTTTACCTTCCGAGGGATAGATTGAATTGTAGTGCACTTCTGACCAAAAGCTCAACAAGATAACTGCATCGCCATGCACACAACATTTGTTACTTGGACTTCCAAGTTTCAGGTATTACCAAGATAATAAAACAAGAAAATGGCTGATTTTTCAGAAAAAGTGCACATATAGAAATCAATGTCAATTAGAAAGCACATTAAGACATCAACCCTCTTTCAGTTCGATGATCTAAATCAACGAAATACTTAACTGAAAGACATCAATGTCCCTTACCGAATATGCTTCAGCAAGCCTCCCAAACTCAGTCCCAAGTCCAAAAACGGAACAAAAGAAAAGAAAGGAGCAACGAACATAAAACGTAGTACAAACTTACTTCGGTTTGACTTCTCCATTCGTGGAAGAATCTCGATATAGATCGTATCTTTGAACGACGTCATGACAATGATCTTGAAGCCATACTGCCATTAAGAATAGATGCTCACTATTTTATTCGGATGCAACTAATGTTAAAATAAACAAGCAAACAATGCCATGAAAATCACAGTGAACATAAACATAGACAAGTAACAAGAGAGAAACGAGTGTAGAAAGAACTCATACGCAATCTGCAGCAGCCTGCAACGTAACATGATCACCCCATTCCCCATTTCTGTAATTATGCAAAAAGTTGATTAGAGCACTAGATATTGACGTGTGTATGTTAAGAAAGAGGCATTGGGTTTAGATGTACTGTACTTGCTCATTTTCTTCACGTAGTCATCATAAGCCATGGGGACATAATTGTCATACAGCTCAGGTTTTGACTTCAGCTGATTGTTGGAAAGTGAAAACGAACGACATCATTAGAACATGGATGGGCACGATTCAATTAAAATTAATTACAGATTATGAGTGACATGATATCATGTCACAGCAAAATCACAATCGAACCTGATCGACTATCTGTTCTCTCACAAATTTGTGATGCTCTGGTGTTCGGTATATTTGATCTGACAATGACCGGAACTGCAGAAAGAACAGGGAAGACATATTAAGCCAAATGATTGGAAAGTATATAGCATTGACAAAGCAAGGAAAGATGATTGGGACCAACTGAAATTGATCTAAGAGGCTACAAGCCATACACATATTCTATATGAATCAGTAGTGCAAAGTTGAAGAAAAGAGTCAAAAGACCTAAAGCGAAAGAAAATAATGCCCCGTACATACTAGACACAACACATTGATACGTCATAGGGAAAATAGTACTTTTAGAATTATAAGTTACCCCTTTATCGGTTTCTGTCTTGTCGACTTTCATGAATTGAAAATATGCTGGTAACTTTCAATTGTTCAACATTTTAGTCTGGTAACTAGCTATAGAAGGTGAAACATCCTGTTGACGCTCGCATGACGGGGTCTAAATTGTCCACGTGGAAGAGTCTATAGATCAACCGAACTAAAATGTCCAAAAATTGAAAGTTACAGGACTATCCTAAATTCGTGACAGTCAACAGGACTGAAACCAAACAAACAAACAAAAATATTCCCTAAAAAAATAGGATGACTTTTGGCATCATACAAGAGGTAAACAGTAAAGTTTTACTGCATAAAACCAGCATCATGTAATGAAATATTAAGCTTTTGTGTCTGATGGAAAAATTATACAATCAGATAGTAATTTGTCCAAGTTGCATGCCCCACTATATATATTTGTGTGTGTGTATATATGCAATGGTGAACTGTCAACCAAGTTACGGAACCAACCTGACAATTACCATCTCCCAGAATTTTGAGTTCAACTAGGTCGTATAGCTGCAACCTGATACGCACAACAGAAACAAGAGAAAAAGACAACATAGCGTATAAGCAAGTGGAAAGTCGAAGGGCAAGCCATATTAAAGGAGCTTGGAAAAGAAAACATTATTGCATCAGTTAAGGAACCATATGCTGAATGTTTTTGTGTTTGAAGCCACAGAGTGCATCAAATTACTTAATCTTGCTATTTGTTTATGCATAGAATTTCTAGTAATAGAATATTTAAAAAGGGACTTATACTTATATTCCTATCATTAATTTAATTTTCTGAGTCTCAAGAAATCATTTATTTAACTACAAAAGTTGAATTGTCTAATGTAATAGCTGACAGAAACAGAGAGAGACCTATTCAGAAGCCTTTCATGATCTGATGTGGCTTCATCAGCAGACGGTATTTCTCCATTGATTTTAGGAACATGCTGCAACAGCAATGAGCACAATATTAGAGTCAAGATCGAGGTTAATAGTTACAGGCAGTCGCAAGAACATTTTATGCAATAATCAATCATTAAAGATGTCATGCGGAAGATATTCAGCCAATATAGCAACAAACAAGGTTTTAAGTACATATGAAAGAAAACTATCGCATTAATTTTTATTTTTTTAAAAGCATCTAACTTACAGGAATCGAAACCAACTGATCAAGCCTTCTTCCCAATTCACCATAAACATCCGATTCATCTTCCGTCTCAGGCATATAATCCTGATTATCATTCCCGTATGATAATTCCCATCCTGAAGGAGCAGGCCAATCATGATGATGATGAGTTGTAGCAGATGAAAACCCTGATTCATCTGCAACCCCATATCTTGATAAATTTTGATTTTCCTCCCAAGAGTGTGGTGGATTACAAAAACCTTCCGTCACAGATTCGGTGCAGGATAAATCCGTCTCATAACAAGTAACTGTTTCCGGAGTAGTGTTTGAAAGAGCGCAAACATCTATAAGGTTAAGACCCCACCTTACAACATCATGATCTGATTGATACATAGTCATATCCTATCCTAGTATAATATCTAACAAAGCACTTTCTTGCAGATTAACGCGAAAACCTGTATTGGTTAAATTAATCTCTAATCAGTTGGTAAGAAAAGTAAACTTTAATATAGAAAAGTGGGCAGCTTCAATCAGAAATATGCCCTTCTTGTTTCATGTTTATGTATCAATTAACGGAATCCTGGAGGTAAATTTAATAATTGCAATCAAGAACAACAATTTTCTACTTAGTGATTCAAGAACAAAGTTTTCCCCTCTCTGACCATATATCCTATCATTTCTGATCCATCTAAGTAGAAGATGCCAAAATGAAGCATATCAAACTAACGCCTATTATTCGCCCTATTATCCAAATAATCTTAAAGAACTATAATCAAGAAACCAAACACGGTATAGAATCTTTAGTTTCTCAAAGCCCATGACAAGCAACAAGATATAAGCAAACAATAACACCACACCCCATCAAAAATCTGGTAAAAATAAATTCATAACCTAAACCCCTCCAAGAAAATACAAGAAATAGAAGGACTCAGAAAAAAAGAAAAGAACTTTACTAATCAAGATTCAAGAAGTCGAAACCAAGAACATACCAACCTTAAATATCAAGAAAACTCAAACCCATATCCCATAAATATCTAAAATACAGATCAAATACCTATTTCTGGCGATATTTGTGGGAAATCGTTTAATTGATACTGACCTTGAATTAGAAATTTAGAATAGAAGAGTTGCTAAAAGTCAAAAAAAGGTTAACAATCCGTGGAAGTATACGCTGAAAGAGGGAAGGTCTAAGTGGGAAAGTAAGATTGTAGGCGGCGCGGAATTCCGGTGGCTGCCGTTTGCCTCTTCCCAAAAGCAGTTATGTGGGCCCCAATTGGGTGGCGCTGGAGCCGTTGGATGTGTAGCATTTTTTTATTAATTAATAATTCTGTGGATGCCGACTCAACTCGAGCTACAATTTGTTACCGTGAAAGATATTTATATATGCACGTACGTGTAGTTATACTTTATTTATTTCGAGATATTGTAAAAGTTTCATATAATCATATTTGTTGGGATCGAAAAAAAATATTACTATAAAAAAATTATTTTTAAATAAAATTTTCATAAAAAATGATTTTTTTATAAAAAAAATAATATATTCAATATAATATAATATTATACTACATGTATATAAATTTATTAACAAATTTATATATCTAATTAATATGAATTTGACTAAAATAAATCATACAGTTTCAAAGTATATAAAATACATGTATCAACTAATATGCATGTACCTAGGAACTAAACAATAATTATCGTTCACATGTGTATAAATGTTTATTCAATATTGAAGGATGTAATTATTTTGGCTTCAACAAGAATGTGTATATGTGGACAAGTTATTACGTACATGAAAGTTGAAGGATGTAGTGACAAGACATAAAATTAAGATGTTATCATAATTAACCATAAATAAATATTTTAGGTCATCTTAATTGTAATGATATATAATTTTTTTGTATATAATGTAAGTTATTTTTATATGGAAACATAAATTCTTAAGACGGGATCGAAAAAAAATATACCTTATTATAATATGGAGTTTATTTTTAAATATAACTGGTTTCAAATTGAGACCGTAATTTTTTTATTACTATAGAGAGTCTATTCCTATGTAAAATATTTCTATAGGGAGTTTTAACTGTTTTAACTGTATTCACGTAACTAGAATGAGTATTTCTTTGGAAATGTTAAAAGGGATGTAAGAAATTAATGGAGTAACTCTTTTAAGAAATGAATAAAATACTTTAAATGAAGTATATGCATGTCTCCCAAATTCCCCATCCTTACGTTTTTAAGGTAAACTTATATGATCATGTGTTACAATGAGAAGCGCATAACAAAAAGCAAAAAAATGTGCGGATCGAATCGAGTTAAGTTGGTATTTTTTTAAAATTCGCGTAAAGACAGAATAGTAAAATTAGCTTTGAGATTTGGTGTTATTGTAAGTACATATATATGTTACTGTAAAGAATGATCTGTGAAACATGACATGTGGGTTAAAAAGATAAGCGCATAAACAAAGAGGAAAAATTTTGAGGATCCTATGTTGTTCGAACTGGGTCAAACACAATTTTTAATAAAATTCACGTAAATGCAAAACAGTTGAACACGCTCCGAGATCTATTTTACTACAAGCATATGTTACTGTAAGTACATATATGTTTTAATGTAAGGACAAAACGACACTCCTTTTATTTTCATTCACTTTCCCCTCTGTTTTTTATCTGCTTCTCCTTCTGACATGTGATCAACTATTATAAATAAATGTTCAAACCACCAGATTATACCATATAATTAGTAAAAACATGTTTTTTCTATCATCACGTAGTACACATAATTATATTTACAGTAACACATAATTTTCTTTATAGTAACATAGACTGGAAGCGACTTTTTCTGATTTGACTTTGCGCGAATATTTAGGAAATATCCACTTGACCCGGTTCGACCAGCGCATGATCCGTGAATTTTTAGCTAATTCCCATTTTAATTAATATTTCACGGTGAAATATTTTATAGAAAAAGTTCCCCTTTTTACAATGATCCAAAAATCATTCTGTATTAAAAAAAAGTGATTGGTTTGACGCCTCTAACTACAATTAAGGGAAAGTTTGTTTTTGGTCCTATAACTTTGTCACTTTTTTATTTTGATCTTATTGATTTTTAAATTTTTTTTATCCTGTAATTTATACATTTTTGTATATTTTGTCCCATTAATTTTGGAATTTTGATTTTCATCCTATGACTTAAATGAATCAAAATCAGAAAGTGGTGAAATTATATAACTTACTGGACGAAAATCAAAATTTAAAAGTCAAAATGATCAAACAGTCAAAAATGTGTAAATTACAGGATGAAAATCAAAAGGTAAAAGTCAATAAGACCAAAACCAGAATTTGGGAAAGTTATAACACTAAAAAACAACTTTTTCCCCTATAATTAATTTTAAAGATATAAAATAGTTCATTTTACGTTTTTCCCAACTAATACTTTTATGTAGTATAAGTAATACTAATACTGTATAGTATACAGAAATGATACTAGTCACTTATTACAAATAGGGTTTCTAGTTGTTTTCTAATTTATCAAGTTCCACTTCCAGTTTTTCAACTTGTAATAGAACTCCTCTTGTAAACTCTCTCAATTCCATTCAATTCAGTTTTATAAATGTTTTGATATTTCAACCGGTAAAATTTTCATATCAAGAGATGTAAAATTTTATGAGCACATAAATCCTTATTCTGATAGAGTATCTACTGATAAGTTCATAAATGAACTATATGTTCTAAAGATATTAATGATAGAACAAAATTCCTGGATGATTCCATTTTCTATACTACTGATATCTCTAAACCAGTGAATGTTCATGTTCTTGTTAGTGACAATGGTGGTTAGATTATTGATAATTCTTCTGAGTTCAATGATTCTATTAATATTGCTATAGAGGATAGTCATCATGATCTTCAAGATGAAGTTGTCACATCCCAATTTTTCGTAATCTTTTGAATACTAATATAGATAAAAATTTGCAGATGGAAATAACACGAGTAAATAAGAACTCAAAGAATCAAAAAATTTATAAAAGAGATGTGACTATTATTAAACGAAGTACTTCAAATACCGTAATTTATAATTTGAATGTAAATGACATGTATATTTTTCAAACAATAATAATTATAATTCAGTGCTTGAGGCGATTCACCGTCCCTCCACCGCACTCCTTTCATAATCTGAAAAATGTTAATGAGATTGGGGTGAGCAAAATCACTAGCTCAGTGAGGTTCCCTTTGTCACAGTCAAACATTAACATGTAAATAAAATTATCAACTCACAAACATGCATACAATTTTATAAACTTATTGGCAAAGTCAACCATAGGTTGTTGAATAAACCAATCATAATAACATAGACTTGTTGACTAGGTTAACCATAGGCTTATTGGATAAGTTTATCCAATCATAATAACATAGACGGTAAGATGTAGCAAGCAATAATAACATCCACATGAATATTCGAAAGTGATAAAGCAAGTAAAAACTCACCTTGAATTGTCGATATCAAGGATGCAATGATGTGATGAAATAACTTTAAATCCTCGCCACCTATAAATTGTTAAAACTATTAATAGCTAGCCTACTAGAAATAATTGTCGAAACGATAAAACATTTTTTTGTTGTTAGACCATTTTTCAAAATTTATAGAAAAAATATTATGGCTTTTAGGCTTTTCAAAATAAAATTGGAAAAAAAATTTGGTCATTCAAATGTTAATGGAAAGATAATAAAGTTTTGACCGGTTTCTCATATGAACAAACAATTTAGATGGACTTAGAAGAACTGTTGGAATTAAACACACTCCTTATTTGAATGTTTATAAAATCAATCTACCAAACTATATTGATCATAGTAATAAAAATGTTAATATGATAACTAGACATCCAGTCTTTGACTATATTTCCACTAATAGGCTATTTAATGCTCACAAAGTATTCACTGTTTCTACATCTCAAATTGTAGAGTCTAAGACTTATAATCAAGCCATTAAAAATGAGAATTGGATACATGCAATGAACAAAGAAATTGAAGCATTAGAAAGAACAAATACTTGATCTCTTGTAAAATTGTCACAGGGTAAACATTGCATTGGATGCAAGTGGGTCTTCAAGGTTAAGTATAAACCTGATGGCAAGTTTGAGAGATGCAAAGCGAGACTAATAACTAAAGGCTACACTCAAGAAGAAGATATTGACTACTTTGACTCTTTCTCTCTTGTTGCAAAGATCATCATTGTAAGAATTCTACTCTCTATAGATGTTGTTAAGAACATATTTATACATCAATGTGATTTAAACAATGTGTTTCTCCTTGGTGACTTAGATGAGGAAGTTTATATAATTCCTCCCCCAGGTTATTGTTCTTCAATTGACAATAGAATATACAAATTAAATAAAAGTCTTTGTGGACTAAAATAAGCTTCAAAACAGTGGTTTAACATGCTTTCTAAAACATTAATTGATTTTGATTATTATTTTTTTGAAAGGAATTGATTTTGATTATGAACAGTCCAAAGTTGATATTTCTCTCTTTACAAAATCAACTACTAATAATTTTACTGTCTTGGTATGTTATGTTGATGTTATCATTCTTGTTGGTGATAGTTTAGAAGAGATATTAAATATATATAAAGTCTCATTTACATGGCAAATTCAATATTAAGGATCTTGGTACTATGAAATATATGTTAGGCATTGAGGTTGCTAAAAATGAAACTGGTCCCAATTATGTCAAAAGAAATATGTACTGGATCTTCTTGATGATTGTGGTTATTTAGCTAGCAAACCTTGCTCTACGCCAATGGATTCAAAACAATCTTTCACATATGCTCCTTCGTTGCAGAATCCTTCTGAATATAGAAGAATAGTTGGTAAATTATTGTATTTAACTATAACAAGGCCTGATATTTCTTATAATGTACAAACATTGAGTCAATACATGAGTAAACCCACTCAATCTCATCTTTATGTTGTGCACAAATTATGCTCTGCATATGCTGACTTCAAGCTTCAAGCTTTATATGATTCAGATTGGACCAAGTGTGAGCAATCAAGAAGAAGCATTACTGGTTATGCCATTTACTTAGGAGGATCAATTATCTCTTGGAAGTCAAAGAAACACACAACAGTACAGTAAGCAGATCATCAGTTGAAGCTGATTATAGAGCTTTATGTGCAACCTCCAGTGAGCTTCAATGGATCTTATACATTTTATGACCATCCAGCCCTTGTTTACACGAATAGCAAATTTGCATACTCATAATCCAGTTCTACATGAAAAATCAAAACGCATCCAGATTGACATGCATCTTACCAGAGAAAAGATCAAGGAAGGAGTGATCAAACTAATTCAAATACCAACTACTCTAAACTTGGCAGATGTGATTACAAAACCTCTTGGTTCAGCCCTTTTCAACAACATCAAGACCAAAATGAGACTTCTAAACATTCACTCCTATTTTGAGGGGGGTCTAAAGATATAAAATAATTTATTTTAAGTTTTTCCCAACTAATATCTTTATGTAGTACAAGTAATACTAATAATGTATAATATACATAAGTGATACTAGTCGCATTATAATAAAACTTCTAGTTGTTTTCTAATACATCAAGTTCCCACCTTCAGATTCTCAACTTGTAACAGAATTTCTCTTGTAAACTCTCTCAATTCCATTCAATCAAAGGATGAATCATGTTTTTTTTTAATCGGACAAATTATGACTCGAATTCATAACCTTACGGCATAGGTAGTGGTCATCTATCCACTTGAGAGTCAAATTAATCATGTTGATTCTATCTTTTCAAGTTTTCAACATTAATCATTCAATTGAGAGTCAAATATTTTTTTAAATATCTTTTATTTGATATTATAACTATTTGTATAAATAATATAATCATTAAATATTAGTATGATTTAATTTCATAATATTAGATGGAACTGATCCGATACAATTAAATTCAACCAGTTCTTATCATAATTAATTCACATTAGACTTGCAATACATACTGAAAATTAGCATGAGAAACAATAAGATGGGGATAGAAGTGACTCCACATTTGACTTTTAATTAAATATCCAATTGATAAATAATTGACAAATTGAATTTAAACCCATACTAATCTTGCAAACTGTGAAACTTGAGTTGCATGATGAAAAAAAAAATAAGAAAAAACCCTTGAGAAATTCTCTATGATTGGTTTTTTTTTTTTAAAAGGCTCTATGATTGGTATTTGGTAGTACTAGTTCATCATGATTTTGAGTCCTCTACAAATTCGTCAAGATTTATGTACCATTTTGCCATCTTTAATAATTCCGTGCAAATATTTATTACAAGCATCACTATACACACATAACGTACATTAAATATATTTCTCATGTCCCATAAAAATAGACCTATAGTTATTTTCATACAGATTAAGAAATAAAAGTTATTATAGTCGGAACATCAAATTATTGCTTTATTTTTTTTATTTTGCACCTATGCCTATTAGTTTTTCAAGACAATTACTAACAATAAAATACATTAGTTAGGGGCAAAAGATGGAAATGAATATTTAATGATATTTTAAATATAGTAAGTGGCCTATTTTTATGGGACGGATGAAAATAAAAAACAAGTCTATCTTTGTGGGATGGAGGGAGTGTTAAAATACGAGACAAAAACACAATTGTGCAAGTAAAAAACCTTTGATTCATTATGTTTAAAGCATGTTTATATGTACAACCAAAAGTTAGATGGATCAGGAAAATCTCAAACTTTTGCATGATTTTTTCAACAACACTCATATCTCATCACTCATTACATCTCTTCTTCTCCATGATCTCCACCCTAAGCACTTGTTATCACTCATTATCTGGTCAAGAAACCTTCTCCTCAACGACTTCTCCACGTCGTCTGTCAAAGGAGACCGTTCGACACTAACATCGGGACTTTCGCCAAACGACGTCCTAACAATGTGATCGACCATCTCCAACACGTCGCTCATCCTAGGTCGATTCTTTGGGTGCCTAACTAAACACCGATTCGCAATGGCAGCTAGCTTTTGGGCAGATTTGATGTCGTATCTTCCATTGAGTCGAGGGTCTAGAATCTGCTCGAATTTCTTCATGTCTGAAAGGTGTAGCCTAACCCAATCCAACAGCTTCTGCTCGTCTTTTGGTCGATTTCTGTCAAAAGGGCGCCTCCCCGTTATGAGCTCGTAGAGAAAGATCCCGTAACTCCAGACGTCGCTCTTGGACGTAAGGCGCCCCGTTTGGATGTATTCTGGGGCAGCATATCCAACAGTCCCCACAACCTATAGGACATGAAGTTGATAGAAATACACAATCTTGAGTACTTAATAATGTGATAAATAGACCATTTTTATCAGGTTATACTTTCCAATGATCACTTTTAAATCACTAAAGAAACATGGGATTTATCGATAGTTTCGTAAGGTAAGGCGTACCGCAGTCGAAACATGGCTTAATCCGTCTGCAGGGCCTAATCGGGCCAACCCAAAATCCGAAAGCTTTGCATTCCAGTCTCGATCCAGAAGAATGTTTGATGACTTGAAATCTCTGAAGATAATCTGCAGAAAATCAAAGGTACTCTATGAAATATTGAAGAATATGAATGAAAGTTCCTCTACATCCCTTATCCTTCTGGTTACTGTATATAGATATCAAGAAAAAATTTAAGGAAAACATTGGTGACAGAAAGAAAGAAAGATCCTTGTACCTGAAATTCCATGCCTTGATGAAGATAAGCTAACCCTCTTGCAGCATCTTGAGCTACTTTCAACCTAGTACCCCATGGCAGAGGTGGATGAAATCGACTCGATATATGGTCTTGTACGCTCCTATTCGGCATGTATTCATAAACGAGAAGGCGTTGGATACCTCTCTCATCATCTTCAGCACAATAGCCAATCAATTTCACAAGATTTGGATGTTCAACTATACCTAGTACGTTTACTTCCGTCACCCACTCTTTGTGCCCCTACACGAAAAACGATCATCAAATTAACAAGAGTACTATCTAAATTATCATTAATCTATCTATAGTTGTTCTTATGTAAAACAGTTTTATTGTGCATCGGGTTCACAACTATCACTTTATAGTAAAACAACTAATACTTTCTAATGATACAACTAATACTATTTAAATATATTAGACTGAGTGATATATCCATAGTACCTGCAATCCTCTGCTGCTAAGTTGCTTAACAGCAATATCAATCCTTTTACTAAAATCTTCGGTCTCCCGTAGAACGCCTCTATAAACGGGCCCAAATCCGCCTTCACCAAGCATAAGGGCCCGACTGAAATTCTTGGTGGCTGTTTTCAGCTCGGAAAATGCAAACACCCTAAGGTTGCTAGGCCTTTGAGAGAGTTCTGTAAACGAGATTATAGCCGATGATGCACTGCTTATATCTGATATATTCTGAGAATTATTTTCGGACCCCGATTTCCTCACGTCTTGATCGGTCGATGTGGACGCCAAGGAACGACCGGATGCAGATTTCGTGGTCCTTGGCTCGTCGGCATTGGAGAATTGAAAGCACCTCATGGTTTCTCACCAAAACTCACTAACTGCAAATAATGGTTAAGGCAAAAGATAGTATAGCTCAGATACTATACGCGTATAAATACGCACAAAATACGTCATATCTACATCTATATGTTCAAATGAACTGTAGATACAGGGCTCGGTTCTGAATCCAATACTACAACAAGTCAAGAAAATTGCACAACAATGAGCATTTTAACCTATACTACTTAAAAATACACCATATCAAGGCGTAGTATACGAGCAAATGAAGGATAGATACAGGGCTCGTTTCTAAATCCAATACTACAACAAGTCAAGGAAATTGCACAACAATGAACATTTTAATCTATACTACTTAAAAATACACCATATCAAGGCGTATTCGAGCAAATGAACGATAGATACAGGGCTCGTTTGTAAATCGAATACTAGAACAAGTCAAGGAAATTTCACAACAATGATCATTTTAATCTATATACTGTCTAGGCGTATATGAGCAAATGAACAATAGTTACAGGGCAATACAAGAAAATTGCACAAGAATGATGATATTGAATTAGTCACAGTGTAATTAATGATAATGATGATAAAGAAATCTCATATGAAAATCAGAATTACCATGTGTTTCTTGAAAACCCTCTTTGCTTAATTACCAAACAACACTGATTTCAAATCATGGTACTATTATAACAACAGAATTAAAAATCCCTCTTTTCTACATAATCCATACTTATGAACATAAAAGAGCCTTGCAGAAAGTCTTGCAGGTAAGAAAATAGAAATTGAAGTCCAGAAAACTGACCTGTGAGAAGTTTTGTTGTTGATTCCTAAAGGCAAGGGAATGATTTTAGTGAGATTTATTATGTAAAAAAGAAAGTAAAGAATTATTTGAAATGAAGTACAAGTGGCAACGAGCATCCCATTATGTGTGGGAATTCAATGGTAGGCAGCTGGAGTATTGCTCACCAAATTTTACATCTCCATTGAAAACAACATTGCATCAAAGAGTCTTCAATTAAGGACGAGATAAATAAATACAGATGTAGACATACAAGAAAATGCATACACAGAAAAGTATATTTCTTTTGAAATAACATTCATGTCTATAATATGTACACTACAATTGGTTCACACTTACCTTAGATGTTCTCACAGTGAAACGGGATATAAATTGAGCATTGACGCTTTTAACAATTTGAAAGGGGTGGATGTGATTTGTGTTAATGTAATTTGTGATGGGTGTGATTTGTGTTGAGTTGTACTCCGTCTCATACATGAGACTGTCTTTTATTATCTTTTAAAAATATAAATTCATTAAATGGTTAAAAAAAAAAGGTAAAAATTAGTTAGTAAAATGGATAAATGGATAGCAACAAACTCAATTTAAATTCGTCTCACGACTCGCATAACACAATATTTTTCATATAGGAACTTGTTATGTAGGAATTTTTATGCAGATTTTGACTTTTAATTATTACAGAGTCTTTATTGACACAAGCTATTTATATTTTAAAATATAATTGGATTGTGGAGCCAAATAAATTCATGAGTTATATAATATAATAAATAAGATTTATTTTACAAGAGAAACTATCTCATAATCTTGAATTTATGATAACAAATCCATCATGTATTTGTAAAACGAAAAATGAGTGAAATGTCATTTTCATTTACAAAGATAGAATGATTTATATTTGCAAACTCTAGTGTACACAAAATATTGCATCGTCAATCTCCCCCACCAATAAATAGATGATTTGGCAGTTATAGAATGTGGCACGTGACATTCAATAATAGCATAGGCCAATTTTTTTGGTGCAGTTATATTAAAATTTATAAATATTATTAAAGAAAATAAATAATGTGAAATATCCTTACAAATTAATTTTTAGAAATATTTGACCTAATTATTAAGAGTGACTCTCATATGCATTAGATTCACCATATACCTCAAATGCATTTTTTAAGTGTACTATTTATTTTTCTGAAATATTTAATTTATTTATATTAAAACGTTAATTTGGTGTATACAAAGAGTCTTTGATGAACTTCAGATTGGACTTCTCATTTTACATGTCATTACTCATTAGTAGAAATATTTAAATGTTACTTTTGAGCATGATACTCAGCAACTGTGGATAAGTTTTCAATTCAATGCATATTGATAAAAGTTTCTAATTACCTTGTCAGGTTCAAGTAGAATAACTTAAATTTGTTCGAATATATGTGATTAATTGTAAAAGTAATAAAATATCCCTATAATTTTTCAAAATTTTATGGGGATTAAGTACCCTTGTACCCTTTCTCCCTCTATCCTTGCTCGACTCAATAACGCTTTGAGTGAACAACTTTCCACTCCATTTTACTACCCTTTAGTACTAATAAGTCCACCAACAAAAAATAAATACTCTCATGTCCAATTTTGAGTGGGTAATGTCTTAACTACCCTTCTTCCTCCCATTATTCCACCCTACTCCAATTTTAATACGTCTGCATCGATTTGACTTTTTGTGGCTTCCCCATGCAAGCTTATCACTCAACCTCCCATCAATATATTTTCTCTCTGCTACTTTTTTTATTCAATTTTTTCTTTATGCTACTTTTTTCATTCAATAAAACACAAACAAAGATTCAAAAATTAATAAAATGAAAAATTTTATACATTAAAGATTTCAAAATTCATATTAAAATTAAAAAATTACAAAAATTTCCCTATCAAAATTAAAAAAATTATAGAAATTTACATATCTAAAATCTAAAAATTACAATCTCAATCTTTACATATTCCCGTTTTCATTCTACATGAACATATTCATCTAATAACATATGCACGTATTCATTTCGACTCAAACATATTCATCAATATATACATAAAACATGCATATATTCATCAATTGATGAACATATGCATTATATTTCTAATTTCAGATCTCCATCTTCAACCCAAAATCCAGAAAAAACCACAAGCCAGATCCTCCATTTACATATCTTCAAACAGATTCAGAAAAAATCACAAACCAACTCTTTACCTTCACTTTTGTCTACTGTTAGAACAAATCCAAGATCTTTAGACGAGCATCGTCGTCTTCTTTTGCTTCCAAAAAATCCATATACCCCCAAAAATCCATCTTTTGCTTCCAAAAGATTTAAAATCCCAAATCCTCCATCTAAAAAAACCAACGGATTTAAATCAATAACCCAGAAACACAAAATAAAAATTCGCATTTTTGCCAGAGAAGAAAACCCAGAAACCTCTATCCCATCTCAAACCACAAACAAATAATTCATCCTTATAATTCATCCTAACACAAAATTATGAGAAAATTGAGACGACAAAGTGAAAAAACACACAAAGTTGGATCCCACCACACACTACCATCCATTCTCATACTCCATGTATTCCTGCCCGTACATCAGAACAAATTCCCTTCTTCAGACCAGAGGCGGCGGAATCAGATCCATGGTGATAGGGCGTGGCTTGACTTCTCAAAAAAAGCGAATCAGATCTATGACGGCGGAACCAAGAATAGATCGAAAAAACCCACACCAAATCGACACCAAGTCGTCTTCTTCGCGTCCTTCGTCTATCTCCTAGGGTTCTTAGGTTTGGAATTCGTCCATCCGCCGCCATCGTGACCACCACCATCCCAGATCGAAGAACCCCCACAAGATCGGCGGCGGCGGCGGCTTTGCTTGGTCTGATGTACTTGGTGGTGGCGGAAATAAAGGACTTTACTCCCACCATCGTTTTGCTACACCCACAAGACCGGCGGCGGCGGTTTCGCTTGGTCTTCAGCGGTGGTGTGTGTTTGTTTTGAATTATTGATTTTTTTTTTTGAGAGAGAAAAGAAGATAGAGAGAGAGTGTGTGTGTGGAAAGAGAAAATGAGATGGGCGACTGATGGAGTAGGGGTGTAATAGGTATTTCAGATATTTTGGGAGGGCAGTTCGTAATAGGTATTTGTGATTTTTTACACTTTTGGGACGGCCAAAAGGGAGAAGGACTATTTTCCTTTGTTATTATTTTAATCGTAAAAGTAACAAAATGTGTGGTAGAAAGTAGGAGAACTAAAAGTTTCTCGAGAACTAAACAATCATTTAATAACAGTATATTAATTCTTAAACATTTGTTATAATTAACAAATGTGATTAAAGTTAATTATCACCTTATTTTATAAGTTGAGACTTTCATATCGTCTAAACAAGTCAAGAACAAGTAGACAGATGGAAGGGATATTAATTTAGTGATAATAAAGGACAAATTAAAACCCAGTAACATATTCTTATAGTTGACTAATAATAATTAATTTAATATCTTCTAATTCCTTACTGGCATATATAATATGCTGGCCCAAATTTGCTGTCAGATTTTTATTTTATATTTAAAAAACACTATTTTTATTAATTTATTTTTACTTTTATGTTAAATCTTATAAAAAATAATGAGCTATAAAACGTAATATTTATACAAGTGCATTTGTCATTGGATTTTTCAGCTGAGACAGAGATTTGAGATTCTCAAATATTCTTATTTTAGGTTTGAACATTCAAAATTTAAAATTTAATACAAAATACCCATTAGTTATTACTCGCTTCCTATTTTACTACAAATAAACATTTTGTTATAATTGGTCCTTACCTAAAAACACTTATTAGTACTTCTTAAAGTAGACTAAATCTTGTATGCATCCAGATGCATCATGCATTCATAGTATATTTTAGAAACATGCAACTTATTTACATTTGACCGTGCAACTACTAATATGAAAAAAAATGAAAAAATTGCAATTTTCAAAAGATAGCTAGATTGTTAAATGTAAAACCCATTAGGGCCAAATTTCCTGGCTACTCTGGTCAAACAGTATCATTTTAAATCGGGCCTCTAATAGTTGAAATTAACATGTTTGCGGGCTAAAAATAACTGGCAAAAAAAATTAAAAAAAAATGTTCAAACATTAACATTACATAATGACAAAAAAACTCATCCAATCTTTAATAACAAATGCTCAAAATATAAAATTATTCTCATCATCTTTAATAACATATCTAAAAAGTTTCAAAAATTAGTTAATAATATAAAATTTGTATCATCACATTTATAAAAATACCATAATATTAATTTATAATTATAATGATATCGTTTTATATTATGAACAAATTTCATAATAGAATTTATAAAAATATTATATTATTATTTTATATTGATTAATATTTTACTTATTTATTCAATTCAATAGAAATTCAAAACTGTTAAAAAATATTGAATTGGGGAGGATTAATTATTAATTGACTAAATCAAATAGAAATATTTAATTTATAATTGATTGGCCATAATTGATTTTTTTGCCTTATTTAAATTTAAAAAAACTTTTAAAAAATTAATTAAAAAATTAGAAAATAAAAAAAAAAAAAAATTGGTATATAAAATATAAATCGGGCTAAGCAGGTTGGCCCGGTTAACTTTAATAGCCCGCCGTAGCAGCCAAATCGGTCCGCCAAAAGGCTCGATTTAAACGGGCCTCCCATTGCTCTACCCTAACCCCCGTATAATAGGTTTAAACGGGCCGATATTAGCCCTCCAATTAACATCTCTAAGTATAGCAAATTGCATGTTTCTAAAATGCACTGTGAGTGCACGGTGCACCTGAATGCACAAAAACCTACCATTTCTTAGTCCAAAGCTAATACAAACATATACTCCTATCTAATTTCAAAATTCAAATAAAATAAATTTATTTAAAAGTAAGATCTTACGTGTTTTTTAATTTTTTTAAGTCATATTTGCGACCTCGAATTTGAGATCTCAAGTAGACATATGATACAACAATTTAAACTTGTTGTAAAATCAAGAATAAGAACAAAAGAATAATGGAAGAATGCGGATTTGTTGACCCAATTCGTCAGAATGACTACGTCTGGGGACGACCAAGTCTGGAGGGTTTTCACTATATTCTCTGTATTCTTCTATCAACGGCAGTACAATAGGCAGACCTATTTATAATAGGTATTGGGCTGAAGCCCTAATAACCCTAGAGTCCTAAAGCCCACAAAGTAATGTTCATAATATTTCAATATATTTACAACACTGTCCCTTGAACATTACGACGTGATGTTCATGACTAGTTAAAATATCGCTAGAATAATCTAGAAAAAGAAACTTAGTAAACTAAGAAAAGATACAACTAATGAATTACGAAATCCAATCTTCAAGATTAATTTGAAGTTGACACTCCCCATGAAGACAATAGTCTTCTAAGTCTTTTGTATGACAGTTTCACCACTCTTATGGAGTTTATTATTTTCTTACTTGTTCCAATAATACTTAGATCATCAAAGTAAACTAAGATGATGCAAACACCACCCAATTATTTATTCAGAGACACGCAAGAAAATATTTTATTGTTTATTTATTCCTCATTTGGGGGGAAATTAATTGAGTAGATCGTGGAATATTCGACCCAAATGTTTTATGTCATATACTGGCCTTTGTAATTTTAATATCATACATAGTACGATTCTCATCATTCCTCATTTGAGGAATCCTATATCCATCAGGGATTTTCATATAAATATTGACATCTATTAATCAATATAAACATGCGGTTACAATGTCTATCAACTGCATTTCTAAATTTAATTTTATGTATTTACTGTCAGGGATATTAAGTAGAGGAACGTTATTTGATAAAATTAATATTGGGTCTCTACAAAAATCCATGAGCTACTAATCTCGCTTTGTACCTCATCAAATAATTATTTTCATTTTCTTTTCGTACGAATACACATTTATATCCAACAAGGATAACATTTCTAGGTGTATGTACGATAAATCTATATATATATATATATATATAAATATATATTAGCGAGCCGAGCTCTGCCCAAATTGCTTCTTTCTATTTTTACCTACTCAATGTGTATATCCGGATCCGATTTTATTCATAATAGTAAGAGCAATTATGGCGGTAAATAAGTTGTCGACAACATTGGCATTTCTCCTATTTTTATACAATATATATCAATTTATATTAACCAGATCTTCTCCATTTCCCAAAATATTTTGATCTGGCCATTCCGACATCCTAGTGTTTGTTGGGATTATACTGGAAAGTATGTTTTTACTTTGTATAATAAGACTAACTGAATTTTGGACTTATTTACTGAAATAAATTATTTATCACTGATGCTTTAAATATCATTGAATGTTACATATATTTACTGCATAACTGTTCATTAAATAGTACGTGTTACATTGTAGTTAATTTAGTGATACCAAGATCACGTAAGATTAAATTAACAGCCTTTCATACTAAAAAGTACACCATTCACGACCCTAGATGGAAATGAACAATCCATCGTGAAAGGTTGTAGTGTAAGGCCTCGATTGGTTTGTCTTGACCAAGAGATTACACTAGTGCATTCTCGATGCATTGAAGAGGACCTCTGGGAGGATAAATTCTTCAGAACTGAACTAGGAAGAATTAGACCTCAGTGGTTAGTTGTTTCTTAATCTTCGTCCCTTAAATAGGATTGTGTGTGGTTAGTAACTATTGCTTTGACTTATTATGGGAAGAGAATCGGTGAGATTCAATACCCTATATCTTGGGCAATATTATTGGTCACATCGCGATTGCTAAGATTTAATCTGAGAATAAAGCCAGCAAGTACGCTTGTTCGACGATTTGCCCGTGGGAGGTTCATAAGTTTTATCATACCAAATCTTGCAAGTGGAACTAGTTTTTCGGTATGAGTAATAATGTTGAACCGCTTCTTTACCAAGGATAAAAGATATTAATTAATGGAAAGCTATTTCAAAGGGGCTTGAATTAATTAATGGGCTAGATAATCTTAAACACGGAAATAATAACCGGAGCCATATTAACCTGTAATATGGGTTAAGATGGATAGTCTGATATTAATTATGTAGTGGGATTAATTAATATTTATGGGCTTGAATAATATTGTGGCTCAATATTGATAATTCAAGGTCCATTGGAAGGTCCAATCTTAATTCTCCTAAAGGCCCCCCAAGTAGCCCAAGATAAAGTCCAATAACTGAAAAATGTGTTTAAAAATAAAATAAATTTGTTGCCTATTTTTCCTTGATTTTTTCGAAATTTATGGATAAAATGGGAGAAAGATTTTCTTTGAATTTTGTTATGGAATGAAGATATGTATTCTTGGAATACAAGATTATCTCATTAAATTCAAGAAATCTCCCACTTGGTTATTCATATAGTGTGTTTCGAAATTTTTGAAGAATAAAGGGCAAGAAAGATTTTCTTGATTTTCTTGAAAAGATATTATGGAAGATATGTATTTCTTGAAATACAAGAATATCTCATAAATTCAAGAAGATCCAAATCTTGGAATCTTGCCCTAAATTTTTGAAAATTTGGCCATAACATGATGAGGTGGGATTTTTGTGGAATATTATAATTATGGGAAAAAGAATATATGAGATATATTCAAGATTTCTTGGAGATCAAGAAAAGATTTTCCCACATTATTTTTCTACCCTAAAAATCGCCCATCACCCATCTATAAATAGGAGATGATTCTTTCATTCCCAAGTACAATTCAATGTGCTGGAAAAATTAGCAAATCCACGAAAGTGGTGCAACAAAGTTTATTTTTTCCTTTTGTTAATTGTTCGCAAGTATCCTTCCACCGGATTGCCGAGCAAGGACTAGGGAATACTTGGGAAGGACTTTTGGTGTGTTGTCATATACAAGACCATTGACAATCCAAGAGGTACGTTCACGTAAACTCGTAGTATTTCCGCATGCGTAGGATTTACGTGAATTGTTTATATGCATGATTTGTTGTTGAAATTATTATTTGAATTAATATGGGTTAATTCATGCTAGTAATAATTGTTAGAATTAAATTTGTATTTAAATATTCATCCCGAATAGATCCCGGCAATTAATTCCCCAACAACTGGTATCAGAGCCTCGGTTTCGGGCTCTGAATTTTAAATTGTAATATAATTCACTGTCATTAAATTTGAAATTGGATAGTAGAATTGCTAGATCTTTTTTGCAGGTATCCAATTGTCATGGAATTTAATGTGTTTATTTATGCATGCATATAAATTGTGTTTTTTAATTCGATTTGTTCGGATTCGTTTTGCCTCGTGAGAAAATCCACGAGTAGATTAGTATTTGTTTGATTTGATCAATGTAATAGACTAGTCTAGATATAGGTTTATTTATTTTTGTAAATAAATTGTAACCGGATCGAAAACGGAGGCGGAGATGAAGAATTAAAATACGGACTCCGAAACCGGGCGTAGGCAGCGTGTGTCGCGCGAGAGTCGCAAAAGGAGGCACGTGCGGTTGACGCTGGACGCCGCTTGCGGGCGCATTACCCGGGCGAGGGCTTTGCGCTGAGGGGCCGAAAGTGCACGGACGCCATGCGCACGCCATGCATGTAGGGCGACGCTGGTTTGCCGGCGGGTAATGCCGCCAGCGCTACAGGCGTTACCGGGCGTATCGACGGGCTTAATGGCGACGGGCGGGCGACGCGTCGAAAGCGCGAGATGCGCTACAGCACGCGCTAAGCCGCCGAAGACGCAGCTGGCGACGCGGCAACGGGCGCCGCACGCTATCGGGCTTCATTCGACACGGCCGGGAGTATGGCACTGCCACCCAGCCGGTCGATGATGCCCTTGACAAGACGCTTTTTTTTAAACGGTCAAGTGGGGAGCTTTCAGATCTAACGTAATGAAGGCAATGAAGACGATTTCAAGATTGAAGACATGACAAATTAATCCATGACAATTGGATAAATGTGCCCAATATGTTTAATTTTTGTCTTGATGTTTATGCATTATTTTATGCTTATTTAAATTGTGTTTAAATTTGCGATGCATGAGAAAATGTTTTGAAAAATCTCACTTTCAAAAATTACTAAAGATGTTTAAATAATTAATTGATAATTTTATTTGGATAATAAAATTAAATTAATTATTGACCTCCATGATTTATTTATTTGTGAATTCTTTTGGAGAAATTCCCCCCACGGGACGGTCAAAAGATAGCTTTCACATGAATAAATTCCTAACAGATGATTGTGGATTATTACTAGTGGCGACGATGACCCTCCCCACGAGGCTCGCTCAAAGCGAAATAATAATTTCAGATTTAATCATGGTTATTACTTAGGTATAAAATTGATATGCATATACTTTCCCGAAGTCCCCGCCAATTTTATATTGGTCAAGTGAGAGTCAACTATTAATCTGGATATTAAAGGTTTGTAATCGTTTATTTCAGAACTCGTTGAATGTGTTTAAATAATGACCCACCCCACGCCAAGCTTATTTAAACTGCTTTCGAGATGTTGGCTGATGCATGTTCATATTTTTTGGAGATTTTAATATGAAACATGTGATCAAATTTTGTGATATACTTGTGGTTATGCATATTATTATTTATTTCAGTTCATCATGTCGCAACATTTTAATCCACTGTTCAATATACTTAAAGACAATTTGCTTACTGGTGAAAACTTTGTTGATTGGAGTCGTAAACTTACTATTGTCCTCACTGCACAAAGCCATAACTGGGTTCTCACTACACCTAAACCAGAAAAGCCAAATGACGAGTCAAGTAAATCGGTTAAGAAAGAGTATGCTGACTGGGAGCGTTCCAATGAAATGGCAAAGTGTACCATCTTGGCTTCAATGTCAGATGTGTTGCAACACCAACACCAGAACGTTGAGACCGCTGCAGACATCATGACTAGTCTTAAAGCGATGTTTCAACATCAGAACCGAGTGGCTCGTCAGATCACCATGAGGGACTTGCTCTCTATGAAAATGGTGGAGGGAACGCCCGTAAGGGAGCACGTTCTCCAGATGATGGCTCACCTTAACAAACTTGAGGTACTTGGCGCCGAATACGACATCGAGACCCAAATCGATTTCGTGCTCCATTCTCTGCCGAAAAGTTTTGAGCAGTTCAGGTTGAACTATCAGATGAATAATCAGAAGTTCTCGATGCCTGATCTATTGCAAGCTTTGGTCTCGGCAGAGGCGATATTGGGGCAAAAGAGCCAATCTTGTTGTTCTTCTTCTAGGCCAAGGGGCGGTAAGAACAAGAAAAAGGACAAGAGTCATAGGAAAGTGAACTCAAGTGTTGCCAAAGGCAAAGAAAAGGTGAAGGGAGGTGGAGGAGTGAGCAAGCCAGCTAAGGGGAGGTGTTTCAAGTGCGGTGAGAGAGGACATTGGAGGTCAGCCTGTTCCAATCCCAAAAGGAATGGAAAGAAAGGTAATTCTCACGCACTAGTTGTTGAAACTTGCTTAGAGGCGTATGCCTCCCATTTATGGGTGGTGGATATGGGATCCACTGATCATGTATGTTTCACTTTACAGGGGTTCAAACGGACCCGGCAACTTAGTGGGAGTGAGATCCTCATCACACTGGGCGATGCTATGAGAGTGGCAACAAGAAAAGGGGAGAAGTGCACCTGTATTTTGAAGACAGAGTTTTAATTTTAAGAGATGTACTTTACGTTCCGAATTTTAGAAAGAACTTGATTTCAGTTTCTAAACTTTACCTTGATGGATATTCGGTTACTTTTGATAAAGTTGTTACCATTTCTCTTTATGATAAATTTATCTGTCATGGAACGTTGTCAAGTAATCTCTATACAATTAACTGTGCACACCACTCACGAAATGCATCCTATAACACATCAATTATTTCCGATAAAAGAAAACATTCATCAGACGTGAACGAAACACTTCTATGGCATCTAAGATTGGGACATATTAATCCAAAGTGGATCCAAAGGTTGGTGAAAGACGGTCCATTGGAGTCTCTCCAAGTTGAATCGATTCCAACCTGCGAATCATGTTTGGAGGGTAAAATGACCAAGAGGGCATTCGGAGCCAAGGGGAATAGAGCCAAAGAAGTGTTAGAAATCGTTCACACAGACGTATGTGGTCCAATGTCAACCATGGCAACAGGAGGTTATGAGTATTTCGTCACTTTTATTGATGACTACTCGAGGTACGGTTATATATTCCTTGTGAAGCATAAATCTGAGACCTTTGAGAAATTCAAAGAATTTAAGTCTCAAGCAGAGAATCATAGGGAAAACGATCAAGTTTCTACGAATCGATCGTGATACGAAAGTACCTCAAATGATGAGTTTTTGAACTACTTGTCGGATGAAGGGATTGTATCCCACCGATCAGGAATCCCCCCTCAACAAAACGGGGTTGCAGAGCTAAGAAAAGCGAACTCTTTTGGAAATGGTTAGATCAATGATGTGTTATGCGGATCTTCCCAAGTCGCTCGGGGTCATGCCTTGGAAACAACGGGCTTACATTCTGAACTTGGTGCCATCCAAGTCGGTTCCCAAAACTCCCAAAGAATTGTGGACCCAAGCAAGCCTAGTACGAGACACATGAGAATTTTGGGGTGGCCCGACCTCACGTGTTGGACAAGGAAGCCGGAAATTGATTCTCGATCGTAATTAAGGTTGTTTATAGGATACCCCCGAGGAACAAAAAAGGGTGTATGTTTTATGGTCCCAAAGATCAAAAGGTGGTCATAAGCACCCACTTTTAGATTTTTGGAGGAAGACTATATGAACGAAAGAAGACCCGTATGTGAGATTACCTTAAGTGAGCTAAGGGCTAACCTCATCGCTAACCGCATAAAGATGATATACCAAACGACATATACTTTTCACAACCGAGCCTCATCAGAGGGGAGGGTTGTGAGACGTTCCGAGAGATTCATGGGGATAGGAGAGTCCTCGACTTGATTCCCTGGACAAGATGAATCGTAGACCCATGGACATACGATGAGGCAATCCAAGATAAGGATCTGCTTTTCTTGGCAAAAAGGCAATGAAAGCGTAAATGGGGTCTATGGATCATAACAGAGTGTAGGAGCTAATCGAACCACTTAATGGGGTCAAACCTATTGGTTGCAAGTGGGTATACAAGAGAAAGAGGGACCGGACGGGAAGGTGGAAACCTTCAAGGCAAGGCTTGTGGCGAAAAGGTTATACTCGAAAAAAGGATCGATTGTGAGGAAACCTTTTCATCTGTAGCAATGCTTAAGTCCATCTGGATTCTCTTGTCGATAGCTGCGCATCTCGATTTTGAAATGGATGTCAAGACAGCTTTCCTTAACGGAAGTCTTGATGAGGAAATCTATATGCAACAACCCCAAGGTTTCATTGAAAAGGGCCAAGAACACCTAGTTTGTAAGCTCATGAAGTCCATTTACGGACTCAAATAGGCATCCAGAGCTTGGAACCAATGTTTTGATCATGTTATAAAGTCTTACGGGTTTGATCAAAACGAGTTTGAGAGTTCTGTGTATAAAAAGTGTGTCGGAACTGCATTGGTATTCTTAGTACTATACGTAGATGACATTCTGCTCATCGGGAACGATGTAAAGGTGTTATCAGACGTAAGGGCATGGCTTTCAAAATAGTTTGATATGAAGGACTTAGGGGAAGCCGGGCTCATCCTTGGGATCAAGATAACTCGAGATCGCAAGAAAATGATGATAGGCTTATCGCAAGCTTCATACATAGACACTGTCTTGAAACGATTCAACATGTAGGATTCCAAGAAAGGCTTCGTACCTTTCAGGCATGGAATCCATCTATCCAAAAAAATGTGCCCTAAGACACAAAAGGAGATAGATGACATGAGAGGCATTCCTTATGCTTCGGCTGTCGGAAGCCTTATGTATGCAATGTTGTGTACGAGACCAGACATCTGCTTTGCCGTTGGCATGGTGGCAAGATATCAGAGTAACCCGGGGAAGGAACATTGGACGACTGTTAAAAACATTCTGAAGTATCTGAAAAGAACTCGAGATAGAATGTTGGTTTATCAGTCAGATATTCTAATCCCCATCGGCTACACGGACTCGGATTTCCAATCAGACATAGATTCCAGAAAATCTACCTCCGGTAGTGTGTTTTGCATGGGGGAAGGAGCCATGACGTGGAGAAGCGTTAAGCATAAATGCGTCGCAGATTCTACCATGGAAGCCGAATATGTAGCTGCTTGCGAGGCAGCGAAAGAAGCGGTTTGGCTCAAGAAATTCCTAGTGGACTTGGATGTGGTTCTGAATTTGCCCAGCAGAATCACTGTTTATTGTGACAATGTCGGAGCAGTTGCAAATTCAAGGGAACCAAGAGCCCACAAGGCCAGCAAACACATTGAAATGAAATATCATCTTATACGAGATATCGTTAAGAGAGGAGATATAGAGGTGGCAAAGATCGCGTCAGAAGACAACCTAGCTGATCCATTCACAAAGGGTCTGCCTCTGAATACATTCGAGAGACATTTGAAAGGAATGGGTGTCAAGACCGTTGCCAATCTGCTTTGAGTATAAGTGGGAGACATTATTAGGTTCGTGTAGATGGCATTGGTTGTCATGTACTACACGAGACATCCTGATGTATACTTAAAAGCAGACTTTGAGTATAAGTGGGAGATTGTTGGGATTATACTGGAAAGTATGCTTTTACTTTGTATAATCAGACTAACTGAATTTCGGACTTATTTACTGAAATAAATTGTTTATCACTGATGCTTTAAATATCATTGAATGTTACATATATTTACTGCATAACTGTTCATTAAATAGTACGTGTTACATTGTAGTTAATTTAGTGATACCAAGATCACGTAAGATTAAATTAATGTTCCTTTGTAACTAAAAGTACACCATTCACGACCTAGATGGAAATGAACAATCCATCGTGAAAGGTTGTAGTGTAAGGCTCAGATTGGTTTGTCTTGACCAAGAGATTACACTAGTGCATGACTGATGCATTGAAGAGGACCTACAGGAGGATAAATTCTTCAGAACTGAACTAGGAAGAATTAGACCTCAGTGGTTAGTTGTTTCTTAATCTTCGTCCCTTAAATAGGATTGTGTGTGCTTAGTAACTATTGCTTTGACTTATTATGGGAAGAGAATCAGTGAGATTCAATACCCTATATCTTGGGCAATATTATTGGTCACATGCGATTGTTGGGATTATACTGGAAAGTATGTTTTTACTTTGTATAATCAAAACTGAATTTTGGACTTATTTACTGAAATAAATTGTTTATCACTGATGCTTTAAATATCATTGAATGTTACATATATTTACTGCATAATTGTTCAATAAATAGTACGTGTTACATTGTACTTAATTTAGTGATACCAGATCACAGAAGATTAAATTAACAGTCCCTTGTAACTAAAAGTACACCATTCACGACCTAGATGGAAATGAATAATCCATCATGAAAGGTTGAAGTGTAAGGCTCGGATTGGCTTGTCTTGACCAAGAGATTACACTAGTGCATGACTGATGCACTGAATAGGACCTACATGAGGACAAATTCTTCAGAACTGAACAAGGAAGAATTAGACCTCAGTGATTCGTTATTTCTTAATCTTCGTTCCTTAAATAGGATCACGTGTGGTTGGTAACTATTGCTTTGACTTATCATGGGTAGAGAATCAACAAGATTCAATACTTTTTATCTTGGGCAATATTATTGGTCACATGTGATTGCTAAGATTTAATACGGAGAATCGTGTGCAAGTACGCTTGTTCGATTTGCCCCCTTGGGAGGTTCATAAGTTTTACCATACCAAATCTTGCAAGTGGAACTAGTTTCCGATATGGATAATAATGTTGAACCGTTCCTTAACCAAGGACAAAAGATATTAATTATTGGAAAGTTATTTCAGTGGCTTGAATTAATTAATGGGCTAGATAATCTTAAACACGGGAAATAATAACCGGGAGCCATATTGACTGTAATATGGGTTAAGATGGATAGTGCAATATTAATTATGTAGTGGGATTAATTAATATTTATGGGCTTGAATAATATTGTGGCTCAATATTGATAATTCAAGATCCATTGGAAGGTCCAATCTTAATTCTCCTAAAGGCCCCTAAGTAGCCCAACATATAGTCCAATAACTGAAAAAAGTGTTTAAAATAAAATAAATATTGTTGCTTATTTTTCCTCATAATTTTCGAAATTTATGGATAAAAGGGGAGAAAGATTTTCTTTGAATTTTGTTATGGAATGAAGATATGTATTCTTGGAATACAAGATTATCTCATTAAATTCAAGAAATCTCCCACTTTGTTATCCATGAAGAAATTTTCGAAAATATTGAAATATAAAGGGCAAGAAAGATTTTCTTGATTTTCTTGAAAATATATTATGAAAGATATGCATTTCTTGAAATACAAGAATATCTCATAAATTCAAAAAGATCCAAATCTTGAATTCTTGCCTAATATTTTGAAAATTCCATAACAAAGATAAGGTGGGATTTTTTGTGGAATATTATAATTATGGGAAAAAGAATGTAGGAGATATATTCAAGATTTCTTGGAGATCAAGAAAAGATTTTCCCACATTGTTTTTTCCCTAAAATTTCGACCACCACCCTATCTATAAATAGGGGATGATTCTTTCATTCCCAAGTACAATTCCATGTACTGGAAAAATTAGTAAATCCACAAAGGTGGTGCAACAAAGTTTATTTTCCTTTTGTTAATTGTTCGCAAGCGTCCTACCACCGGATAGTCGAGCAAGGATTAAGGGAATACTTGTGAAGTTCTTTTGGTGTGTCTAATCAACAAGACCATTGCCGTCCCAAGAGGTATGTTCACGTAAACTCGTAGAATTTCCGCATGCGTAGGATTTACGTGAATTGTTTATATGCATGATTTGTTGTTGGATTATTATTTGAATTAATATAGGATTAATTCATGCTAGTAATAATTGTAAGAATTAAATTTGTATTTAAATATTCATCCCGAATAGATCTGTGCAATTTATTCCCCAACAACTGGTATAAGAGCCACGGTTTTGGGCTCTGAATTTTAAATTATAATTTAATTCATTGTCATTAAATTTGAAATTGGATAGTATAATTGTTAGATTTTTTTTGCAGGTATCCAATTGTCATGGAATTTAATGTGTTTATTTATGCATTCATATAAATTGTGGTTTTAATTCGATTCGTTCGGATTCGTTTTGCCTCGTGAGAAAATCCACGAGTAGATTAGGATTTATTTGATTTGATCAATGTAATAGACTAGTCTAGATCTAGGTTTATTTATTTTTTGTAAATAAATTGTAACCGGATCGGAAACGGAGGCAGAGACGAAGAATTAAAGGATAAGATCCAGAACCGGGAGAAGCGGCGCTATGTCGCCAAACGCGTTGCGGGGAGGCACGCCGCAGACGACGCGACGCACACAGCACGCACGGGCGGGGGAGGCCGAGGGCCGAGCCCTTCCGACGAGGGTCAAGCAAGACGCAAGGCGGGCGATAGCGTGACGGCGACCGCAGCACGCTGCCGACCGGCGGACGGGCGGGTCAAGATACGGCCGCCGCACGGACGATGCCAGATTCCGAAGTTCCACGGCGAGGCGAGGCGAGGCGAGGTCGATGGTACGCTACGCGTCGCCGAAGCATCGCCGAGTCTTAGAAGGCGTGGGCGGCGGAGCTCACGAGGTATCTGAGAGCCGATTTGTGCAAGTGGCCGACGGATCTAGCATCTCGATTCTGGCGAAACTACGTGGCGTTTCGAGACGATTGAGTGGGAGAAATTCAAGACGACGTTTCTTCAAAATCAAGCCAAGAAAAATCAAACCATGACAATTGTATAATTTGTGCCCAATATGTTTATTTTTCCACTTTGGTTGATTTATTATTGTGTTATCTTATGCTTTATTTAATTTGTCTAAATGTGTTTGCATGAGAGTTGCCCAATGAAAAATCTCGCCTTCAAAAATTACTAAGTATGTTTAAATAATTAATTGACAATTTTATTCCCAAAAATAAAATTGAATCAATTTTGACCTCCATGATTTATTTATTTGTGAATTCTTTTGGAGAAATTCCCCCCACGGGACGGTCAAAAGTTAGCTTTCACATGAATGAATTCCAAATGGATGATTGTGGATTATTACTAGTGGCCACGATGACCCTCCCCACGAGGCTCGTTCAAAGCGAAATAATAATCCTGCATTTAATCATGGTTATTACTTAGGTATAAAATTGATATGCATATACTTCCCCGAAGTCCCTGTCAATTTTATATAGGTCAAGTGGGAGCCAACTATTAATCTGGATATTAAAGGTTTAATAACTGTTCTTGTTTGTAATCTGCTTGAATGTGTTTAAATAATGACCCACCCCACGTGGCTTATTTAAACTGTTTTGAGATGTTGGTTGATGCATGTTCATATTTTTTTTGAGATTTTAATATGAAACATGTGATCGAATCTTGTGATATATTTATGCTTATGCATATTATTATTTTCGATTCGGGCCATGTCGTAACCTTTAATCCAATTGCTATTATACTTAAAGTCAATAGAATAAGTATGGAAACTATATTGATTGGAAACGGAAAATTATAATTGTCCTAACTGCACAACAGCACAAGTGGATTCTTAACACACCAAAATCAGATGAGCCAATTGACGATTCAAAAATGCGAGACTCGTCAGATCACTTTGAGAGAGATGTCATCGCTGTAATTGGTGGAGGGCAAACCCGTGAGGGATTACGTCCTCAAAATTGATGGCCCATCTGAACAAACTTGAAGTTCTGAGTACAGATTATAATCTGGAGACTCGGATGAATTTGGTACTTCATTCTCTTCAAAAGTTTACGGAGCAATTTTGCCTCGCGTCGATTTGTTGCAAGCTTTGGTCTCAAAGCAGAGATGTTGATAGGGCACCAAACTCAAGCTTTGACGGCAAGTGGTCCGTCTTCAGCTTTTAGGCCAAGGGATGGCAAGAAGAAGAAGGTGACATAAGTCCATAAGCAATCAGACTCAAATGTTGCCAAGGGCAATGATAAGATGACGAATGCTGGTGGTGTCAAGAAAAATCCAAAGAGGAAGTGCTTAAGTCTGCGGTGAAAGAGGACAATGGAGGTTTGCTTTGTTCCAACCCCAAAAGGGCGGAAAAGAAAGGTAATTCTCACGCACTAATTGTTGAAACTTGTTTAGCGGCGATACTTCTCATTCGTGGGTAGTTGATACGGGATCCACTAATCATGTTTGCTTCACGTTCAAACCGATCCGACAACTTAGTGGCAAAGAGATCCTCATCACAATCGGGCGATGCTACGAGAGTGGCAAAACAAGCGATGGGAGAAGTGCACATGTTTTGAAGACAGAGTTCTAATTTTAAGAGATGTTCTTTATGTTCCCAGTTTTAGAAAGAATTCACTTTCAAGTTCTAAAAATTCTGTTAATAGACACTTAGTTTCTTCTAATAAGAATGAAATCATTTCTTGAAATGATGAGTGTATCTGTTATGGGACATTGATGGAAAATCTCTATACAATTAACTGTGCACACCACTCACGAAATGCATCCTATAGCACATCAAATGTTTCCGATAAAAGAAAACGTGAACGAGACACTTCTATGGCATCTAAGGTTGAGACATATTAATCCAAAGAGGATCCAAAGGTTGGTAGAAGCAGGTTCACTGGAGTCTCTCCAAGTTGAACCAATTCCAACCTGCGAATCATGTTTGGAGAGTAAAATGACCAAGAGGGCATTCGGAGCCAAGGGGAATAGAGCCAAAGAAGTGTTAGAAATCGTTCACACAGATGTATGTGGTCTAATGTCAACCAAAGCAAGAGGAGGTTATGAGTATTTCGTCACTTTTATTGATGATTACTCAAGGTACGGTTATATTTTCCTTATGAAGCATAAATCTGAGACCTTTGAGAAATTCAAAGAATTTAAGGCTCAAGTAGAGAATCATAGGGAAAAACGTATCAAGTCTCCACAATTCGATCGTGGAGGCGAATACCTCAGTGATGAGTTTTTGAACTACTTGTCTGATGAAGGGATTACATCCCAGCTAACTCCACCCGGAACCCCTCAACAAAACGGGGTTGCAGAGCGAAGAAACAAAACTCTTTTGGAAATGGTTAGATCTATGATGAGTTATGCGGATCTTCCCAAGTGGCTCTGGGGTCATGCCTTGGAAACAGCAGCCTACATTCTGAACTTGGTGCCATCCAAATCGGTTCCCAAAACTCCCAAAGAATTGTGGACCGGGTGCAAGCCTAGTTTGAGACACATGAGAATTTGGGGGTGTCCGGCCTACGTGTTGGACAAGGAAGCCGGTAAATTGGATCCTCGATCAGAATTAAGGTTGTTTGTGGGATACCCCGAGGGAATAAAAGGGTGTATGTTCTATGGTCCCGAAGATCAAAAGGTGGTAATAAGCACCCACTTTAGATTTTTGGAAGAAGACTATATGAACGAAAGAAGACCCAGAAGTGAGATTACCTTAAATGAGCTAAGGGGGCTAACATCAATGCCAGTTGTACAAGATGACATACAAAATGACACACTTACACAATCGGAACCTCGTCGTAGTGGGAGGGTTGTGAAACAGCCCGAGAGATTCATGGGAATAGGAGAGTCCTCGGACTTGATTCCCGGGACAAGATGAATCAGACCCATGGACATATGACGAGGAAATCTAAGACAAGGATGCAGATTCTTGGCAAATAGCAATGAAAGCCGAAATGGGTTCAACGTATCATAACAGAGTGTGGGAGCTAGTCGAACCACTTAATGGGGTCAAACCCATTGGTTGCAAGTGGGTGTATAAGAGAAAAAGAGGACCGGACGGGAAGGTGGAAACCTTCAAGGCAAGACTCGTGGCGAAAGGTTATACTTAGAAAGAAGGGATCGATTATGAGGAAACTTTTTCGTCCGTAGCCATGCTCAAGTCCATCCAAATTCTCTTATCGATTGCTGCGCATCTCGACTTTGAAATCTGGCAAATGGATGTCAAGACAGATTTCCTTAACGGAAGTCTTGATGAAGAGATCTATATGCAACAACCCCAAGGCTTCATTGAAAAAGGCCAAGAACACATAGTTTGTAAGCTCATGAATTCCATTTACGGACTCAAACAGGCATTCAGAGCTTGGAACCAATGTTTTGATCATGTAATAAAGTATTATGGGTGTGATCAAAATGCGTTCGAAAGTTGTGTGTAGAAAAAGCGTGTCGGGACTGCATTGGTATTCTTAGTACAATACGTAGACGACATTCTGATCATCGGGAACGATGTAAAGGTGTTATCAGACGTAAGGGCATGGCTTTCAAAACAGTTTGATATGAAGGACTTAGGGGAAGCCGCACACATCCTTGGGATCAAGATCACTCGAGATCGCAAGAAAAGGATGATAGGCTTGTCGCAAACTTCATACATAGACACTGTCTTGAAACGATTCAGCATGCAGGATTCCAAGAAAGGCTTCGTGACCTTTTCGGACATGGAATCCATCTATCCAAAAAATGTGCCCTAAGACGCAAAAAGGAGATAGATGACATGAGAGGCACTCCATATGCTTCTACCGTCGGAAGCCTTATGTATGCAATGTCAGTATGCGAGACCCGATATCCGCTTTGCCGCTGGCATGGTGGCAAGATATCAAAGTAACCCGAGGAAAGAACATTGACGGCGATTAAAAATATTCAAGTATCCGAAAAGAACTCGTGATAGAATGTTAATATATCGATCGATATAATCCCCATCCCATCACTTTAATTTTCGGATTTCCAATCGGACATAGACTCGAGGAAAATCTACCTCCTGTAGTGTGTTTTGCATGGGGGAGGATCCGTGACATGGAGAAGCGTCAAGCATAAATGCGTCGCAGATTCTACCATGGAAGCCGAATATGTAGCTTCTTGCGAGGCAGCGAAAGAAGCGGTTTGGCTCAAGAACTTCCTAGTGGACTTGAATGTAGTTCAGAATTTGCCCAGCAGAATCACTATTTATTGTGACAATGCCGGAGCAGTTGCAATTTCAAGGGAACCAAGAGCCCACAAAGCCAGCAAACACATTGAAAGGAAATACCATCTTATACGAGATATCGTTAAGAGAGGAGATATAGATGTGACAAAGATAGCGTCAGAAGACAACCTAGCAGATCCATTCACAAAGGGTCTGCCTCTTAATACATTCGAGAGACATGTGGAAGGAATGGGTGTCAAGACTGTCGTCAATCTGCTTTGAGTATAAGTGGGAGAAATTATTAGGTTCGTGTAGGTGACATTAGATGTCACGTATTAGGAACTACACGAGACATGTTGTAGTATACTTAAAAGCAGACTTTGAGTATAAGTGGGAGATTGTTGGGATTATACTAGAAAGTATGCTTTTACTTTGTATAATCAAAACTGAATTTCAGACTTATTTACTGAAATAAATTGTTTATCACTGATGCTTTAAATATCATCGAATGTTACATATATTTACCGCATAACCTGTTCAATAAATAAGACGTGTTACATTGTAGTTAATTTAGTGATACCAGATCACGGAAGATTAAATTAACAATCCTTTGTAATCGAAAGTACACCATTCACGACCAGAGATGGAAATGAACAATCCATCGTGAAAGGTTGAAGTGTAAGGCTCGAATTGGCTGTCTTGACCAAGAAATTACACTAGTGCATGACCGGGCTTTCGAATAGTACCTCTGAGGAGGACAAATTCTTGAATCAAGAAGAATTAGACCTCAGTGGTTCGTTATTTCTTAATCTTCGTCCCTTAAATAGGATCACATGTGGTTGGTAACTATTGCTTTGACTTATCATGGGTAGAGAATCAACGAGATCCAATACTTTTTATCTTGGGCAATATTATTGGTCACATGTGATTGCTAAGATTTAATACGAGAATCGCAAGCAAGCACGCTTGTTCGATTTGCCCCTTGGGAGGTTCATAAGCTTTATCATACAAAATCTTGCAAGTGGAACTAGTTTCCGGTATGGATAATAATGTTGAACCGTTCCTTAACCAAGGACAAAATATATTAATTAATGGAAAGCTATTTCAGTGACTTGAATTAATTAATGGGCTAGATAATCTTAAACACTGGAAATAATAATCGGGAGTCATATTGACTGTAATATGGGTTAAGATGGATAGTGCAATATTAATTATGTAGTGGGATTAATTAATATTTATGGGCTTGAATAATATTGTGGCTCAATATTGATAATTCAAGATCCATTGGAAGGTCCAATCTTAATTCTCCTAAAGGCCCCCTAAGTAGCCCAACATATAGTCAAATAACTGAAAAAGGTGTTTAAAATAAAATAAATATTGTTGCTTATTTTTCCTCATAATTTTCGAAATTTATGGATAAAAGGGGAGAAAGATTTTCTTTGAATTTTGTTATGGAATGAAGATATGTATTCTTGGAATACAAGATTATCTCATTAAATTCAAGAAATCTCCCACTTGGTTATCCATGAAGAAATTTTTGAAAATATTGAAATATAAAGGGCAAGAAAGATTTTCTTGATTTTCTTGAAAATATATTATGAAAGATATGTATTTCTTGAAATACAAGAATATCTCATAAATTCAAGAAGATCCAAATCTTGGATTCTTGCCTAATATTTCGAAAATTCCATAACAAAGATAAGGTGGGATTTTTTGTGGAATATTATAATTATGGGAAAAAGAATATAGGAGATATATTCAAGATTTTTTGGAGATCAAGAAAAGATTTTTCCACATTGTTTTTTCCCTAAAATTTCAACCACCACCCTATCTATAAATAGGGGATGATTCTTTCATTCCCAAGTACAATTCCATGTGCTAGAAAAATTAGTAAATCCACAAAGGTGGTGCAACAAAATTTATTTTCCTCTTGTTAATTGTTCGCAAGCGTCCTACCACCGGATAGTCGAGCAAGAATTAAGTGAATACTTGGGAAGTTCTTTTGGTGTGTCTAATCAACAAGACCATTGCCGTCCCAAGAGGTATGTTCATGTAAACTCGTAGAATTTCCGCACGCGTAGGATTTACGTGAATTGTTTATATGCATGATTTGTTGTTGGATTATTATTTGAATTAATATAGGATTAATTCATGGTAGTAATAATTGTAAGAATTAAATTTCTATTTAAATATTCATCCCGAATAGATCTGTGCAATTTATTCCCCAACAGCGATTGCTAAGATTTAATACGGAGAATCGTGTGCAAGTACGCTTGTTCGATTTGCCCCCTTGGGAGGTTCATAAGTTTTATCATACCAAATCTTGCAAATTGAACTAGTTTCCGGTATGAGTAATAATGTTGAACCGTTCCTTTACCAAGGATAAAAGATATTAATTAATGGAAAGCTATTTCAGTGGCTTGAATTAATTAATGGGCTAGATAATCTTAAACATGAGAAATAATAACCGTGAGCCATATTAACTGTAATATGGGTTAAGATGGATAGTGCAATATTAATTATGTAGTGGAATTAATTAATATATATTGGCTTGAATAATATTGTGGCTCAATATTGATAATTCAAGGTCCATTGGAAGGTCCAATCTTAATTCTCCTAAAGGCCCTCCAAGTAGCCCAAGATAAAGTTCAATAACTGAAAAAGGTGTTTAAAAATAAAATAAATTTGTTGCCTATTTTTCCTTGATTTTTTCGAAATTTATGGATAAAAGGGGAGAAAGATTTTCTTTGAATTTTGTTATGGAATGAAGATATGTATTCTTGGAATACAAGATTATCTCATTAAATTCAAGAAATCTCCCACTTGGTTATTCATATAGTGTGTTTCGAAATTTTTGAATAATAAAAGGCAAGAAAGATTTTCTTGATTTTCTTGAAATGATATTATGGAAGATATGTATTTCTTGAAATACAAGAATATCTCATAAATTCAAGAAGATCCAAATCTTGGAATCTTGCCCTAAATTTTCAAAAATTTGGCCATAACATGATGAGGTGGGATTTTTGTGGAATATTATAATTATAGAAAAAAGAATATAGGAGATATATTCAAGATTTCTTGGAGATCAAGAAAATATTTTCCCACATTATTTTTCTACCCTAAAAATCGCCCATCACCCATCTATAAATAGGGGATGATTCTTTCATTCCCAAGTACAATTCAATGTGCTGGAAAAATTAGCAAATCCACGAAAGTGGTGCAACAAAGTTTATTTTTTCATTTTGTTAATTGTTCGCAAGTATCCTTCCACCGGATTGTCGAGCAAGGACTAGGGAATACTTGGGAAGGACTTTTGGTGTGTTGTCATATACAAGACCATTGTCATTTCAAGAGGTACGTTCACGTAAACTCGTAGTATTTCCGCATGCATAGGATTTACGTGAATTGTTTATATGCATGATTTGTTGTTGAAATTATTATTTGAATGAATATGGGTTAATTCATGCTAGTAATAATTGTTAGAATTAAATTTGTATTTAAATATTCATCCCGAATAGATCAGGACAATTAATTCCCCAACAGTGTTATGATTATTTTGTGCACGTGCTTTATTACTTGGATTTTCGTCTTTGGGGAGAATCTCTTCAGGAGACTTTGAGAGTGACTGAATATTTTTGCAAACTTTAGTTTAACGCGGATTTTTTTTTATCGGTCAAAGTTAGTTATTAGTAGTTAGTACACCAAGCATCCAAATACTCCACGAAATCACCAATCCACCTTATAACTCCTATAACTCCAAATTCGTTCCCAAAGGGAATCGAACCTGGGTCTCCCACTCAAATGAGGAGTCCAGTGGCCAGGTGGGCTAAGCTTGGGTTTAAGGCGATTTATATATATCATATTAAGAGGTCCTTTACGCTTCTGGCGTGTAGGGGTATCAACATATTAACTTTATTTAATTGGACCTATACCTTTTGTGGTGCAATTATAGTAGGTATGTATTTTTGGTCACCCTCTATTATAAATTAATTTGGCAGATTACTTGATAAATATTGCAAGTTAATTATCTTTTAAACTTCTAGTTCACTTTGACTAGTGCGTAGATTTAATTATTGAAGATCTTTTATATTCCACGAAATTTCTCGGCATTCATTAAATTTTAAATTTTTATCTCCCCATAATGTCGAGAAATGGTCTTCATCAAATGTGCAATCAGCCAATTGGGCCATGAATTGAGGTATGATGTGGTGGTGGTGTATAAATAAATATTGCATAATCAAATATTTGCAGATGGAAAATGTTTAGTTCTTATGCACTAGTTATAAAAAGGGGATATTCATGATATGCAGTAGGTTGGATTTGAATTAACCTAGCACCATGTAAAATTTCATGTCCCAATCATGAAATAGGTAAGCTTGAATTTGGCAATAATGACTTAGAAATTAATTTAATGCATGACTCAATTAGACTTCTCGGTGTGGATGTAAACATTAAATGCTCCACTTTAATTCCTAATGTCATACAATAAACATTAAATGCCTTAAAATTGAACTCATGTCATAATTGAATTTAGACAAAATTCGACGTATCACTAGATGACCTAACCGCTCATGCCATCACACAATTGAAAAAATAGTGAGCTACAACAGTCATTTAGATATGTAGTGTATCAAAAACAAGAATCATCAATAATGATAAAAATATAACAAAATTTAATATTCAAAATCACACCAAGCAGAATTATTAAATAGTCAAACCACACCAAGAAAAAATAAAAACTGAGGAAAATTAAATTGTCTAAGATAAACTCAAATAATAACTATCAAGCATCTTGTTCACTCGTTATCTCCAAAATCCTTGAGCTCAACCTCCAAAAGATCATCATTGTCAATGTCAAGATTTGCTTCAGGCAAACTAGTATGATGAGATTCACCTTGAGGAGCCTTCCCCTTCTTGTCCTTTTGCATTCTCTGATAAGCCTCAACTAAATGCTTGGGGGTGCGGCATGTACGGGACCAATGACCGTTGCATCCACACTTGTGACAAATTTGCTCATGCTTTATATAAGGACCCGATGTTGGTGGAGGGTTCTTAGTATGAATCACACCTTTTCCACGACCTTGAATTTGAGCATCATCATATGTTCCTCGACCACTGCTTTGGCCTCTACCCCAACCTCGACCTCGGCTTCTCCCTCTTCCACGCCCACTATCATTTTCTTGTGATGTAGCATGTGCTTCAGGCACTGCTTCGGGCACTGCTAGTGAACTAACTGGTCTTGCATTATGATTCTTCATCAATAGTTGGTTATGTTTTTCTGCCACAAGTAGTGCAGAAATCAGTTCTGAGTGGGAAGTGTAGTTTTTGGCCCTGTACTGCTGTTGAAGTACAAGGTTACTAGCGTGGAATGTTGACAAAGTAATCTGCAACAATTCAGCATCAGTGTTGACATAATTTCAACTGTGACACAATACGATGTAGCGCTGAGTTATATTCTGTCACAGATTTAAAATCTTGAAAACATAGATTTAGTCAATCGTATTGTGCTTGTGGGAGAATTATGTCAGTTTGCTGATGGAAACGATCCTTCACGGATTTCCATAAAACAGTAGGGTCTTTTTCTGTAAGATATTCATTTTTCAGGTCTTGGTTGAGGTGATGCCTGAGAAAAATCAATGTCTTTGCCTTCTGGGCAGCAGTAGACTGGCAACCTTGCACAAACGTTCCACTTAAATCAGATGAAGTTAAGTGAATCTCAACATCAAGAGCTCAGGTCAAATAGTTATTGCCATCAAGAGCAAGCTTAGTAAATTCTCTCTTGGTGATATCAGACATCTTTTCACTGAAAATATCCAGAAAGAAAATTCACATAAACTTTCATATAGTTTTATGACAAAAATCGAAACTAATATTAAATGTAATTTGTCATAATTTATTTACTTGAGTCAATCACAAAACACAAAATACATTTAATGTCACTAACTACAAATAAAATTTTCAATTCAGAATGGATTTGCGTTTTGCACACATTGAATCATTCAGTAAAACAAAGAAAAATTTCCTAGAAATTATTTTTCATAACAAAGGCTCGGTGCCAGTATCAAATATCAATTAAAAATGCAATAAGCATAATTATACTTAGCATGGTTGTACATCTTAGATGTGGTCGGACAATGTCTTAAAAGTTTGATGAATGTTAAATGCTTCAATGAATGTTAAAAATAAATATTAAATAAAAAATCAAATATTTTCCCACTTTGTGATGAAACAAAGAACTTCAGTTACTGAACAAATCAAATCTCAACGGTAATTTCCCAATTAAACAAAAGAGAGAATATGATCAACTAATGCCCCCTGCTAGTACAAGAGTTAAGATCCTACATCAATCTTGCACATGCCATTACATATGCATAAAATATATCTACAACCATATCAAAGTAGTGATAAGATGGAACTAACATAGGCAAATGAATATTTTATGTTAACTGATCAAATTATCAAGGAGATGACGATTTTCTTTATCAATATGATTGCACAATGACCCATCCTTCGTTTGCAAAAACCAACCCGATGATATCATATGAATACAAGAACAAACATAAAAAATAATCATTAATCTATCACCTACACGTGGCCACCTATACAACAATCTCAATACACAATCCAGAAAATCTGCACAATTAATTTTCATTCTCTTAGTTGAAATTTATGAGCAAGTACCGACTTAAATAATCATGATTAAAATATACCAAACAAGATCATAATATATCAATCATGCTACGATTTGGTAATTCTTAAAAGCTAACACAATATCATGAATAAAATATATCAATCAATCATATAGCTCACCTTTTGCAATATTATAGAAAAACTATTTACCTGATTGTTTTCAAATGAACGAAGTAGGGGCGGGAGCAATTGATGAGAACTGAGATCCGATGAGAACAAAGATCCGAACAGAGCACTCGTGCTAATAACGTGTTGTAAAATCAAGAATAAGAAAAAAAGAATAATGAAAGTACACGGGTTTGTTGACCTAGTTCGTCAAAATGACTACGACTAGGGGCGATCAAACCAGGAGGGTTTTCACTATATTCTCTGTATTCTTCTATCAACGGCAATACAATAGGTAGACCTATTTATAATAAGTATTTGGCCGAAGCCTTAAAATCCCTAGAGTCCTAAAGCCCATAAAGTAATGTCCATAATATTTCAATATATTTACAACAAAACTCACTTATTAAAGTCATGTGGCGTGTGATTAGTTTATCAAGTTGTGTAGTCTCATTCAATTTAGTTATAAAGTTGCCACACTATTAAGAAGGAGTAATAAATACTCAAACTGAAGATTATTTTTTTAAAGATGAAGATGAAATATATTATCACGAGCACATGGGGTATTTGAAACCCACAACGTACAGAACCTGATAAAGATATACAAATAAAGCTTACAACTTAGACGAAAAGCACTCTAATGGTTGACTCTCTCAACAATGAAATGGGACCACAAACGAGAGCGGATAATGGGATCTAATCCACTTCCATGAACAAAATTTAATACCATAGAGGAGTTCATCGAGGGTGTACGAACTATCCTTGAAAATAAGGCCATTACGAACCTTCCAATTCTTCCATATTATATCTTGCTAAATCTTTCCAAGAAGCTTTTTCCTTAACTTGCTCTTATCGGGTTCAACAAACTCAATGAAATGATCACGAACATACGAGGAGAAAAGTAGCGGTTTTACGAGCCAGAACGAGATAGCTTGCCAAACAAGAAGTGCTACCGGACAAGAAATCAGCACATGGTTGGAGGACTCAAGAGGGCCAAAACACATAGAGTATTCGCCAGCCCTCATACCCTCCGAGATACCATGCTTAATCAAATTATCTTTCGTAGGCAATCCTTCACGAACGGCCTTCCACGAAAAAACTGAGATTTTAGACTGAATCACCTTCCACCACAGCTTTCACCATGGAAATGGCAACTCAAATTGAAGATAACATTTCTTATAACAATTAAACAATTATGTATAATTGATTGGGATATTCTTTATATTATAATAGGGATAAATTGCGTCAAATTTCCACGTGGCTTGAAAAATCAGTTTCAAAACCCCCTTGTACTTTAAAAATTATATGAAACCCCCTTGTGGTGTTATAAATAAGGTGGGAAACCCCCAATTTTGTTGAGATAATGAAAAAATGTATTTCACGCTCGCTTCATGCGATTTTTAGTGTGTGTTTTCACCTTTTTGTTGAAAAATGACAAAATTACTCTCCATTGATTATATTAAAAAGAGTTTTGTGCGTCAAGCCTTCATATTTTTACAATTTTAAATTTTTATATAGTTATTTAATTATTATCTATAACGCATTGTAAAATGACAAGGTGCAATTTTTGTTGGAGTTTAGAGGCACGTAAACATGTAATACATGTGCAGCGGAATTAAACAGTTCACCAACAACGAACATACAATTGCATAATTGAATACGTATAAACATAAAGAGAAACCTTACAGTAAATCGTACGCATATTTCTCTACTATGGTATCCACGTAATCCCCGTTCATGAACTTGCACAGATTTGCCAGCGTTGAATCTGAGAAGGAATTTGATAGGAAAATTCCTATTCTAGATCTTATGGAGAATTAACGTTGTTTGTGAATTCACAAGAGCTCATATATATAGGGAATGCCCAGCTTAAATCTTAAGCTAACCTGATTGGGAAATAAAATCCCTAATCTGTATTTAAATAAATCTCTTAGATTTATTTCCCACATATAAAATCTCTACGGATTTGATTCCATATATGTCAAATCTCTACGATTTGATTCCATATATGTTAAATCCTATAATAATATTCCATATATTATTATTGGGAATCCTATTTAATTAAATCCAATTTAATTAAATATTAATAATAATTAATTCCAAATTAATCTATTATTAATTAATTGTCCATAAATTAAATATTAAATCCAATTTAACATTTAATCAACCAACTATAATTCGTAAAAGGGGACTACTTGTTGTGTGACCCATAGGCCCTCATATATCGAGCGATTAGTCAAACTAACGGTCTTAGTTGACCCTAGACTATAAATCAGACATTCTCAATAAATCAGACTAAGGGTGCAAGCATTGGTCATGGTCAAAGTTCATTACTCCACACATGTCGTGCGTATTGACCTCAAGTCAAAGGAGTATCGCATCGCTCCCACTAACCGAGACACCCGTAGACACGTATAGTGGAAATACATCAAACGGTTTCTCGGATGGGTATATCAATACCCTCTAAGGTATTTGTGCATCCATCATGAGATACCTAGTATCTCGTAGTAAGTGAGATCTTACTACACTCTCTAAGAGTATGATGCATATCACACACCAATCTCCATTGCATCATCAATATCTCATTCTTGATGATCCATGATCGGGGCTATTTGAGAATCATGCTTAAGTCATCTGAGTTCTCACAATCTCAATGACAGTAATGACTCATGGGAACACTTGCATGAATAAATGCAAACAATCAAACATAATATTCAAACAAGTGTATTGTCATATATTAATATTAAATGAACTATAATATTAAGTTAAACTGAATATCATCGAGTATTATGTCCTTACAATAGATTATCTTTAGGACACTAACACTAACAATCTCCCACTTGGACTAGAGTCAATCACCTACATGTCTAACCCCTAGACCATCAAATGTCTAGTGTGTACATGAACACTCAGTGTCTTGGTGAAATGATCTTCCAAATCAAATATGTGGGAATACATTTTAATTCCATTTCTTCTATCCTTATGATCTCTCAGATCAAATGATAAGTCTAGGTACATGATTATTTCTGTTTGCTGATCTCGGTTCTTTTGCTTGTGCATTCGCACCAACGTTGTCTTAATACAACTTTATTAGACAACTGGCACTCGGAACTACCCCTAGTTCTCTTGAGAACTATAAAATCCAGACAGCCTTCTTGAGGCTTTTGATACAGCAATGTACTCAACTTCGGTTGTTGAATATGCGGTCAAATTACTTAGAACTATTCCAACTGACCGCCTCATCATTGAGAGTGAAATGTAACCTGACTGTGATTTGTAATCATCACAGTCGGATTGGAAACTTGCGTCAGCATAACCAGTGACTACTAGTTCTGACTGTCCATCATAGACAAGGAAACATTCTTTAGTTCATCTAAGATACTTCAGAATGGTCTTGACAGCAATCCAGTGAGATTACCCAGATTCTGTTGATATCTATCAGTGATGTTGATAGTGTAGGCCACGTTTGGCCTAGTGCAAGTCATGACGTACATGATTGACCCCATTGCATATGCATATGGAACATCCTTCATGTGTTTGATATCAGCTTCAACAGAAGGACAATCATTCTTTGATAGCTTTATCCCATGATTTGCCGGTAGAGACCCTCTCTTAGAGTTTCTCTATCCCAAAACGCTTCAACACCTTGTCTACATAGGTGGACTGTGACAGCCTCAACATCCTCTTGGATCTATCTCTGTGGATCTTGATCCCTAGGATTTAGCAGGCTTCACCAAGACCCTTCATCATGAAGGTCTTTAACAACAAATCTTTAATGGACTGCATTAACGGGATATTGTTTCCCAAAATCACTATGTCATCGACATACACGATTATGGAAACAATATTCTTCCCGATGCGTTTACAATAAACTCAAGGATCTTTCGAGTTTCTGATGAAGTCAAAAGACTTGATAACTTCATCAAATCGGATATTCTAACTCCTAGAAGCTTGCTTCAATCCATAAATGGATATTTTTAGCTTTCATACTAGATTAGAATTTGACTTAGATGAAAAACCTTCCAGTTGAGTCACAAACACTTTCTTATCAATGTTTCCATTGAGGAAAGCTATTTTGACATCCATCTGTCAAATCTCATAATCAAAGTGTGTTGCTATCGCAAGTAAAATTCGAATGGACTTGATCTTTGCAACTGGTGAGAAGGTCTTGTCACAGTCAGTGCTTTCGCATTGACTATAACCCTTCACTACCAACCTAGCTTTGTAGGTTTGTACTTTTCCATTTGCATTGGTCTCTCGCTTGAAGACCCAATCACAACATATGGGTCTAACCCTTTTAGGCAACTCAACCAAGTCCCAGACTTGATTCGTGTACATCGAGTCCATCTAGGGTTTCATGGCTTCATGCCACTTTTCTGAATCAATATCTAATATTACTTCAGAATAAGTATTAGGATCGTCCTTATCCGGTATGTCCATACTATTGAGTTCCTACAAGAGGTAACTGTATCTAATTGGCGGATTACGATTCCTAATTGACTTACGGAGATGTGGTTGTGCAGGTTATACATTCTGATCGTGAAAATTTTGTGGTGCATCGAGTTCATCAATGTTTGGAGAGTCCTCAAGAGCTACACTTTCAGATGCCTCTTGGGCGGGAGTTTGAACTATGTTGTTCTCATTCAGCCCACTTGGAGGTTCTTGCACTGGCAAGCATACTCCAATTACGCTCCTACTGGCTGAAAGACGATCACCTAGTGAAAGACTCCCACCGTGAAAGTCGCTGAATGCTCCCACTGATTCCTTGTCATGTTGCTTTGACAAGATATCAGTCTCTTTGTTAATTTGTGGTTCTTGAATTTCTTCAAGTTCTATCAGCTTACGACCTTGTTCCTTAAAGACATAGTCTTCTTCGAGGAACTTGGTCTGCCTAGAAACAATCACTGATTATTTCTCAGGTAGATAGAAGTAATATCCTTTAGTTTCCTTAGGATATCCCACAAAGTAACCCTTTTCACCTTTGGATTCCAACTTGTCGGTAAGCATCCTTTTCACAATCACGGGGCAACCCCATGTTTGATATATGTAAAAGTTGGCTTCTTGCCACACCATAGTTCATATGGTGTATGCTCAACCGATTTAGATGGAATCCTATTCAGAATGTAAATTGAGGTTTGTAACGCGTATCCCATAAGAATGTTGGAAGACAGGAAAAGCTCATCATGGACCTCACCATGTCTAACAGGGTTCGGTTTTTCCTCTCGGACACACCGTTCATGTGAGGTGTTCCGGGAGGAGTCCATTGTGACTGGATTCCATGTAACTTCAAGTAATCAGTGAATTCATGGCTAAGGTATTCACCTCCTCGATCTGATCGAAGAGTCTTGATACTCTTACCAAGTTACTTCTTTACTTCAACCTTAAACTCTTTGAATTTCTCAAAAGATTCGAATTTGTGTTTCATAAGATACACGTATCCATATCTTAAGAAATTATTAGAAAAAATGATGAAGTATCCGAAGTGACCCCTAGCTAGAGTGGGCAATTGTCCACAAATATCGTTGTAGATCAACTCTAGAACTTCTTTGGCATGCACCTCTTTCCCAGAAAAGAGTTTGTTGATCATCTTGCCTATGAGATAATATTCACAATCTCCATAAGACTCACAGTCGAATGGGGTTAAGTAGTCTAATTTTCTTAACCTTGCAATTCTTTTCTCGTTTACATGATCAAGTTCTACAATGCCATAAGTAAGTCGGGTTTTCATGATTACTAAGTTTGAGTCTTTTATTTTGTATATCAAGAACATCATATTCATAATGCAACAAATACATGTTGTAAGTAATAGAAAGAACTAAATGACAATCATTAAGGTCTAATCTAAAACCAAAGGGTAAGTCTAACACATAAGTCCCCACACGTTCAGTTAGCAACTCTTGCTTCATTTTCACGTGTAAGACGAACTTCACCCGCCCTAACTGTCCTAGAACACATATGCCCCTTCACATTCACACAAATGTGAGAGCCACATCCGGTATCTAATACCAAGCAGTTAGCTCTATTAATGAACATGTTTATCTTAATAACAACCATAGATGTTCTAGTGCCAGAAGCACCTAGTGTCTTCCTTTTAGCAACTAGAACCTTATAGTCCTTCTTCCAGTGCCCTCTTCTACTTATAGTAGAAGCACACATCCTTGTCTACCCGCTCCTTCTCTTGAACACCATCTTAGTGATAGTGAACTCAAAAGTCTTGAGCATGTCATGAAGTTCAGGCATGGTCGTATCTGTCTTATTCATATTGTAGTTCACAATGAAGCTAGAATATGAATCCGGGAGCGACAAGAGGATAACATAAATGGGAACGTTGGTCTTTTAGATCAAAGCCTAAATTACCAAGTTTATCAATTAGGCCTATCATCTTAAGCACATGAGGTGAAATCTTCTCTCCTTTAGCTGACTGACATTTGAACAGATCTCTCATCACTTCATAAATCTCAGAACGAGATTCAGAATCAAAGAGATCCTTCAGATGCTTGAGCATTTAGAAGGGACTCATTTTCTCATGTTGCCTTAAGCAATTCGGGAGTCATGCCGAGCAACATCACACATTGCGTCTGGGAAGCATCCTTTTGATGCTTATTCTGAGCTGCTACGTCAAACGTAGTTGTTGGTCCCGGTGCAAATGAGTCTTACACGTGTATGGGGGGGGAATACACGTGTTCAGTGTTTTTAAAACTTTTTCTAACTGAGGTCAGCTTGGGTCAGATAATCCTGAAGATTAGGTTCTGAGAAGCACAGATCGCTCTGAGTCAAAGTCTACTGAGACAGTGATCCTGAGCTGCTTTCAGATACCTCAGATAATCCCAACTGAGTCCTGAGTGTCAGAGATCCTGAGTTGCTTGGATCAGATAACTAACTTACTGAATCCTCAAATGAGAGTTCAGTTTGGTAACTATATGCTCTAGCTACTCAGTCGTGCGGAATGGTTGGCCCTTAGTTTATACTCGTTTTAAGCTTTGCTGAAAACCTTCTCTTTATGAAATAGTGATTAAGCTGTGATTCAATTTACATGCAACTTCAGTGGATTAATTCTAACTGAATATCAGTGAAAAGTATGCCTTCAAAATCAAGTCAATGCAACATTTAAGCACAGATAAGGAAAGCAATAAAGAACACAACAATTATAGTGGTTCAGAGACTCAAGCTCCTACGTCCACTATCCCTGACTCTTCAGAGAAATTCACTATCAACTTCTGAGCTTTCTGACTACCTCGTAGTTTACTTACTCAACTCGGCCCTGAGTTTTCTGACTACTCCACGTAGTTTACTTACTCAACCCGACCTTGAGCTTTCTGACTACCTCCATAGTTTACTTACTCAAACACAAACAAGCTTTCAGACTACCCCTGTAGCTTACTAACTTCTCCTCTAGAGTTTTCTGACTACTCAGCTTAGTTTACTAACTCTTTACAACTCTTCTCACCAACAAACACACTCCAACTACCTTCTCAAGGGTTTGGGGTTTCTCGGTTGGTTTCCAACTAGGATGAGATATCCTTTACAATGAAGCACAATGCAAAGGGTTAGGATATCTCGACTAAGCTTTGGATAATTCTTATCAAGCTAGGCTTAGTATAGTGAGCTCTCTTCAATATAGAAGCACTTGGGAAATTCTAAGTTTTTCGAGTGCTTTAACTTTTGCAAGAATAAGTATGAGCTCTTGAGTTGCGTATAAATTTCCAGTCCTTACAATGTAGAGGGTCACCAGTATTTATAGGCATACACCAAGGTCACTCTTTGAAAACTATCCGTTGGAGAGATAGCTTCGTGAGTTTCCTCTTAAGGTGTGTGAGGAACGACTATATTTAGGGTTTGAACCTCCCTAACACGTTTTAGGTAATAGCCTTTCATGTAGCCGGTCTTCACTTTTTTTGCGATGCGAACTTTCATACATCGACATCTTTTTTTCAATGACCTTTCATCGATTGTCGAGATGGTACAAAGGTCGTCTTCCCTTTTTTTGACTTTTGTCTCCAGTTAAAGGTAGACACCTTCAACGGCTCTTTTGGTTACAAACTCTGAGTTTGATATAACCTTAACAACACTTCTGACTTAGTTCCTTTTTGTGTGCATTTGAATGTCTTGGCAAATATCTATTTTCTAAGGAATCGCGATCTTCTCAGTATTGCATCCTTCAGATAGATATATTCAGTGCCTCGGAACATTCAGGTTTATACTGAGCATTCAGTACACTCATTGAGTCTTCGTGAATTACTGTGCCATCAGTATTCTTGATCTTCAATCTTCAGTCTTCAGTCTTGCATCTTCAGAGTCTTCTGAGTCTTCAGGGTCTTCTAAGTCTTTAGAGTCTTCGAGTCTCTTGACCGATACATCAATCTTCGTCTTTGAGTCTTGGCCCTTAGTATCCCATCGAAGTCTTGATATCTCGAAGATCCTCATCGAGTCTTGAAACCTATCCCAACTATATCTGTTGACTATACATTTTGCAGATAACATTCTGAATACTCTAAAACTGAATCATGACTCAACTATCAAGATCATTCTGATCATGTCATACTCAGGGGTTTTGGGATCTTAATCAAAATCATATATATTAAATTCATCTCCCAACAATTTCCCCCTTTTTGATGATGCCAAAACCTATCTTGTTACAGACATATAACCTATACTCAGGTTTCAGTTTATCCTATTACAAGATTGGTTGTCTCCCAACAATTTCCTTAAATCAGAAAAACTCCCAACAATATCAGAGAGTCTCCCAACAATTTAAATCTTTCAACAATTTCTTTAGTAATGAATCTCTTTAAAATGTTCATTACCAAATACTTTAAACAATTTCCCCCATAACAGACAATTTCTCTTTATCAACATACAGTCAGTTCAGAGACATTCATTCAGCATATCAAAATAAAAGACATGTAAATAAGATAATGAGATATTATCTTGTGAGCATAAAGATAAATCTTCATTGATGATTGGTATCCCATTACAGATTACAATGAGTTTATCAACAAAATCAAAAAGACAAAAATTTAAAGATTACAGAATCTTCTGAGTCTTGATCTTGATCTTGATTTTGGCTCTTGGTCTTCGCTCTTGATTTTTCATTCTCAACTTCATCGGCAAGCACCTCCAGTCGAACATTACGAAAAATCTCTTCTTGACTCATTTCTTTCCTTGATAATGTCCCGGATCAAGGTGCTGTTAAACCCAATGACCAAAGATATCTTGAGCAATTTCTTGAGTAATGGCTTTTTCATTCACCAAGCCATTACCAAGTCTTGGAGGAGGATAGGAATATGGACCAGGGGCTACTATCTGTACCTCTCCTTCATCCGCAAGGTTAATCCAGCCTTGGAGATATTTTGGATAGAAGGTTAGAAGATATTCAATGAAAGCTTCATTCGATCCGAGCTTTCCCCTCTCCATTCCCTTGAGAACATCATAATTGAACCAGAAGGTTCTCTTGACTTCTTCCCACATATCGTTGAGTTTGATTGGCATCCATTTATCAACGTGGGGCCACTTTAGTGCTTTTGATGTTCCTTTCCTCTTGCTCGCAAACTTCCTGAATTCATTCCTTCGCTTCGCTTCTTCGCTCATCTTCTTTCGATCATAGACGCCTCGCGAGACCGGGCGCGGGTTTCTTAGCTTGTTCTATTTGGAGTGTCTTGAGCATCTCTCGTGTTGAAGACTTTCTTCTGAGGTTGAGACTCAGATTCTTCCGTTTCTTCATCATCCAGAATCAGGTTTCTCTGGATTGGCTTAGAAGCCTTCGCACGCTTGCTTTCAAGTTGAACACCGCCAAAGGCTTTCCTCTTCATAGGCAGTTCAGCAGCAGCCTGGCTTGTTCCAACCTTTGCTCTAGCTTTTCGGTTTCTCTCTTGCAACATCAAGCATGGTTTGCTCGAAACTTCGAGTGTAGATAGGCTTCTCACTGAAATAACTTTAACTTCTCGATGGCTTCCCGACTTCTCTTAAGGCTTTGGCTAGATTATACATTTCAAGATCTTTCGAGCCTTCTTCTCCAAAGTACGTGCCATGAACTTTCCGAGGTCTTCACCTTCCTTTTCCCCTTCTTGCACCGTAATTTGGAAGAAGTCCGGAGAATCTTGTGTCCACGTGATATTGCTCTTTGCTTACCAAACGAACTTCTCTGCTATCTCGATCTTGTTAAATCTTCCGGCCTCCTTAGATGGTTCTTAGCCACGAAAAAATTCTTTCAGATAAATGGGCAACCGGCGAGAGAGTGCTTCCTTGAACATCTCTCACATCTTGGTCATAGTCTTCGAAGCTCATTTCCTCAACAATGAGACTTGATTAGCACCTCATTCTTCTCTTCCAATTTCACCTCTAGGAATTGAGAACTCTCCGGTGTTTACCTTGATTCGAACTTAACTTCGGCCTTGACTCCTCCATCTTCTCATTCAAATTTTCTTCCATGGAGGTCATCTGGGAGGTCAGAGTGTTTTGGATTAGCACTAGCTCTGAAGAGTGACTAAGACTTTCCATCTGTTGAGCTTGATTGGCCAATGTTTCTTCCATCTGTTGAGCTTGATTGGCCAATGTTTCTTCCATCCGAGCAATCTTGATCATCATTGGCTCAACCTTCTCAAGTTTCTCCATCAAGGGAGTGAGATCAATCTCGGAACCTTCTCGCACCTTCTGGCTTTGTTTGATCATCCCGAGCTTCAAACCGTTCGAGCTCCGGTTTCCTAACCCCGAGCCTCGGTCATTTATCGGACAATTCAATTAAAGATAGAACTTTCGATAACTTTGGCATAATTGTTAATAGTGCCAAAAGGTACACGAAAAGTTAACTTCAGTCGAGGTTGACGATTCAAAGTTGATCGGCAACCGAAGTCTCGCTTTCCATCTGAGATCGATCCTCAACATCTCCTGTTGGTCCCCATCTCCATCTTGAGATTTGTCTCCGCTGCTTGGGGCACCAACCCGTGAGCTTTTCTTTTCGATTAACTTCTTGAACCACTCATCAAAATCGGAGTTTTCATCCTGAGCTTTGTCCTTCTCGAACCACGAGAAATAGGTCGAAGGTTGTTTCTTCATTCCACCGGTCTTCCGTCTGAAAGCGGCATCTGGGAAGAGTCTCGATTGAGATGAACACGGTTGTCCTTAATCAAGAAAACATCTTCGGTCGAGGGGTATGGCCGAGCTTCGGGAGTGCTTGATCGAAATATTTATTTCCTTGCTCACTCCACTCGCCTTCTTTTTGCCCTTTTGCTTCCATCTCGGGCTCTCTGGTTGATTAAAACCTGGCGATGGATCGAAAGTAGATCACTTTCGAGGCTCATCAAGAATATTCTGCTCTGATCCTCGTGACCTCTGAAGGTTGTTGATCGAGTCCTCGGTTTGCATCTGAGTGGGTTACAGGGAGCTGGTGACATTTCTCAATTAGTTACGAGTTAGCTCTTCTATTTGTCTGGCCAGAAGCACTTTTCGGTAGGAATCTCTGAGGCTGAGTTCCTTTTAAATTTCACGAAATTTTATGCGAACTTAGAGATGTCTCAAGCACCTCGGAAGACACTGCTCCTCGATCTGTTCTTGTGCCTTTGAGATAACTTTGCAGAACTTGCAATGGCGAACTCTGGGCGGTTTGGCCCGCTGGGGTTGAATCTCGCCGAAATCCTTTATCATCTTCATCGATTGAGAACCACCAATCTTCTGGCGCTTTGGGGCAAGGTTCTTCGCTTCATTATTTTTGCTCACCTTCCATCTTTGCCTCCAACAAAACCTTCCCCTGGTTTTGTTGAGTCTCTTTTCGACACAAGAATCGGTGATTCTACCTTTTTTCTCTCTTGCCTGATGGCACCTTCTTTTTGCAAAGAATGGGTTTAAAGAGAATTTTGGACTTAGGGAATGGGGTCGAATTGGCGAAGATATCCTCCTACTCTCTGCACATCTCCAAAATATAAGCAATTTTGGTGGCATGGTGGATCTTGCCTTTTATTGAGATCGCCCCATCAACCTTCTTCAAAACTTTGGTCTTCTCACTCACCGTCTGAATCAAAAATCTCAGCCAGTTGAAGTCAGTGGTGGGTGAGGCCTCTATTGCCACCATCAATCTGAGCTTCGGGGTACTGATCTGCTCAAAACTCCCCTCAAGACTCATGATGCTCTTGCTCACAATATCCATCAAAACACGATATTGTGGCTTTAAGTGCCTCTTATGCAATGTCGCCTCAAATTTCACAGGATTCTCAGCAATCCTATCTAAGTACTCTGCTTTTTTTTCTCGACATATACATCGCAGATCCTCTCCTCTATCACAGAGCTCAAAAAACATCATTCATTTTTTTCGAACTATATACAAATCCCTCTCAAAATCGATGTATTTGGACGATTGCTCTAAATGTGATACGGTAATCTTAGAATGCATACAGTCCTCTTCATCTATCTTCAAGTTATAGATGAATTCGATTACCTCTTTTGCAAACTCCTGGTCTGGTCGGCAAGCGACTAGATGGGTGAGTTTAGCCAGTCGAATCATATGCAGAGCCTCCTCTTCTGGCTTTGAGTTGGTTGTGCTTTCTAGTGAGATAACGAACTCGTACCATGGCTTGTTGGTTTCGGCTAATCTCTCGAACAGGGTTGGAGCCATTTTAGAGATTGATTGAAGAAATGAAGCTTTAGGGTTTGGGAATTTCTGGGCAAAGGGGATTTATTTGCAGAGGATTTGGAAATGAAGGGTTTGATAAAATTTTGGCTTGAATGGATTATTGGGGTTTAAATAGCTTTGAGATCGTGGGGAATCGCGTTGGTTAGGTGAAAAACAGCGGTTGAGATTAATCTCCGATTAATCGGGTATACGAACCGACGATCTCCAAAAAGTAAGCCGCCAAAACATCCTCATTGGTCATTAATGTAGCAGAGCATTAAATGACTGTTGACCTTCTTCGGCATTTAAAACAATCCCGCCCAAAACAATCCTCAGGTGTTTTGTATTTATTGCAAATGATTACTGAGTTTCACTTAAGCAATAAATGAGTCGCATGAGTCATTACTTCTTCAGACTAATTTCCTCTGTCGGTCTTCTTGAGTCTTGACCTTCAGTAAATCTGAGTTTCCTGAGACTCAGTTCAGTATTTCCATTTTATCCTGAGCTTCTCAGTAGAATTCTGAGAAAACTTCATGCATCTGAAAATCTCCAATTTTTCAGATTTTGCTCAATACCCCTGGTTCCAACATCCCTAATTCAACTGAAAGTTCCTGAAATCTTGATTCAGCCAAAGGTTTAGTCAAGATATCGACTCTCTTATCGAAGATGAATTTTCTCCATCCTATGTCCTTTTTTTTTACATGATCTCCGGATGAAGTGATGTCCGATATCCACATGCTTGCATCTAGTGTGCAATACCGGATTTTGTGAAATAGCAATGGCACTATTATTGTCACAAAATATTGGTACTTCATTGGCTTCAACTTTATAATCCCTTAATTGTTGTGCGAGCGAAAGAATCGAAACGCAAAGACGCCTTCACAGCTGACTATGTATTCAAACGAGTAATCTTGTTGCTATCGACGTCTGTTTCTTCGAAAACCAAGATATCAGCTTACTTCCTAGAAATTTACACGTTCCTAAAGTGGACTTCCTGTCAATTCTGCAACCTCCATAATCAGCATCTGAGTAACCAGTTAATTCAAGGTTATCATCAGCTGGATACCACAATCCTCTATTCACTGTGCCTTTATGATACCTCAGTATCTTTTTGGCAGCTTCCATGTGACTAGCCTTAGGATTAGCTTGGTATCTTGCACATATCCCAACAGCAAATGTTATATCCGGCCTACTTGCTGTGAGATAGAGCAATGATCCAATGATTCCTCTATAATCAGTATGACTCACTGATTTGCCTTCAGAATCAGGATCCATCTTGTAGTTAGTATTCATGGGAATCCTAACCGCATTGCAATTCTGTACACCATATTTGGCAATCGGACCTCACGGTGTACTTTGCACGGTTGATGAATATTCCTTCCTTTGATTGTTTCACTTGAAGACCTAGAAAAGAAATTCATCTCTCCCATCATTGACATCTCAAACTTGCCTTTCATCGGTGTTGAAAACTTTTCACACAAACGGTGATGGTTTGAGATCCAAAAATGATGTCATCAACATATATCCGAACTAGTAAGATATCTTCCCCATCCTCTATCCCGAATGAGCGAGTTCTATCAACGATTCCTTTGACAAAACCATGGTCAAGAAGAAACGGAGAAAGAGTATCATACCATGCTCGGGGTGCTTGCTTGAGACCATACAAAGCTTTTTCGAGCACAGAAACTTGGTCATTCTTGTTTGAAACCGGAGGTTGTTCCACATAAACCTCTTCTTTAAGCACACCGCTCAAAATGCACTTTTCACATCCATTTGATAGGTCGTGAACTTCATGTGGGCAAAATATGCAAGAAACAATCGATGGCTTCTAGTCTTGCAACAGTGCAAAGGTTTCATCATAATCCAAGCCTTCTTCTTGGGAATAACCTTGTGCAACTAAATTTTGCCTTGTTTCTCACAATGTTGTTGATTTCATCTCTTTTATTCTTGAAAACCCACTTGGTTCCAATGACATTGTGCCTTTTCTGGTCTATCTACCACTCCCATACTTCATTCCTTGAGAATTGATTCATTTCATCTTGCATAGCGAAGAATCCAATGAGAATCTTGTAGAGCTTCACCAATCTCGGCAGGTTCTTTTTCTCCGATAGGAAGCGGCCCGAGAATAGTGCACTCTCACCATGGAACCTTCTTGTTTTAACACCTTAAGTTAGATCACCCACAATCTGACTTGTAGGATGACTATCTAACCATTTCCTTCTTGATGTTCCCCCTTCAATAGTATCCTCAACATTTGAAATGTTAGGTTCGATTAAATCGATAAACTTCGAGGAACAAATGAAAAGGAAAAGGGAATCATCTTCCTCGGGAAATTCTATTGAACATTGTCGAGACATTTGTTCCCCTTTGGTTGATAGATTCGAATTTTGCCTCATTTGTGACCACATCTTCATTGGCATCACTTACCCGAAGGCGGGTATGCATTACTCGTATTGGTCACCTTAGGAGTGTTGGTTTTCCCGAGTCTCACCATCCCGAAGTTCCATCTTGAACTTCTTTATTCGAAGTCCGAGTCACTCCAATCATAGGATGTGGACCGACTTCTTTTTCGAGTTCGATGGATGATTTATCTTTCTGTTTCAGGCTTAATCTGGTGATCCTCTTAGTCAGTTCATCTGCATCATGTTCCTGTTTCTTCTGAACACAAGTAGATTCATCAAAAACAACATGAGGTGTTTCCTCCACAATAAGAGTCCTACAATTTGTAAACTCGAAAGCTTTCTTGACTTGAGAATATCCTAAGAATATTCCTTCATCGAACTTTTACTATCAAATGTTTTCAACTGATCTTTACCATTATTGTGTATGAAACACTTGCAACCAAACACACGGAAGAAAGAAACAAGAGGCTTCCTTTCATTCCAAAGCTCATAGGGTGTTTTGCCTTGACTCTTGGTCAAGATGGATCTGTTTCCGAGAGTAGCGTGCGGTGTTGTTGACTTCACCCAAAATCTCTTAGGAATAGCAGCTTCAGCTATCATTGTCCTTGCAGCTTCTTTCAAAGTCCTGTTCCTTCTTTCAGCAACACCATTTTGTTGAGGGGTCCTTCAGCTGATGTTTCATGTGAAATTCCATTCTCTGCACAATAATCAGATATGATATGATTTATAAACTCAGTTCCTTTGTTAGATCTGATTTTGACCACACTCAGATTTTTCTCAATACTGAGCCTTTTCAGTAACTCTGGCAGCTTTATCTGAGTCTCTTTCTTACTGAGTAAGAATATGACCCAAGTATATCTTGAGTACTCATCAACTACTACCAATGTGTATTTCATGCCATTAGTGCTTACTGGTGTTATAGGACCAAAAAGATCCATATGCAGTAACTGAAGTACTCTTTCAGTAGAAACCTCAACTTTGCTTTTAAATGATGCTTTTATTTGTTTTCCTTTCTGGCACGCATCACAAATATGTTCCTTACTGAACACTTCATTAGGCAACCCTCTCACAAGAGATAATCTTGCAAGCTTGTTCAGGGTTTTGAAATTTAGGAGATTCATTCTTTTATGCCATAACCAACTGGTATCTGTGGAACTTTTAGCAACCAAACATGTATCTTTAGGAGTTGAACTCCAATCGGCCAAGATACATTCCCTTTTTCTTGTACCCGGTCGAATACTTTTTACGTGACGTATCATCTTTCACAAAACATAAGTTCTTGGAGAACTCAACATTAAAACCCTTATCACGAAATTGGCTAATTGAAAGCGGGTTATGCTTCAATCCGATACATATGAAACACCATGGATATGAATCGGAGTCGATTTCCAAAGTTCCATATCCTTGATGCATCCCTTGGAGTTATCTCCAAAAGTGATCTGTGGGCCTCTTTGTTCAACATAGTCACTGAGTATCTTCTTGTATCCTGTCATATGTCTTGAACATCCACTGTCAAGATATCATATATCAGGAGCTTTTTCATCTCTACTCATCGATTGCCATGTGATCTTTAGTCGATTCGGTGCCCTTGTTTTCCTCTCCGAAAAATGCATCAATTCTTAGGTACCCGTTTGTGTAGGGTCCTACAAGGTTAGATATACCTTCGGAATCCAAATCGCGACAACTCTAATCACTTTAGAGTGGCTAATTTGTCTTCCATAAACATCAACATACACATCTACTACTCTAGGTGCCTTAGCGGTTTTAACGTGTATGAGTGTAAGCTTTAGCATGAACATGGGCTTTTGAATTCTTCTTTGGTTCAGCCCTTACATTCGGATGCTTAGGCTTTTGTGCAACCGGGTCTAAATCTTTGATGACTTCGGGTTCGAGATAACCTTTACCCTTAGGCAAGTGGGGTTGGGGTTGTATGTCTTTGAAATCTGAGTCTTTTCGGCATCTTGAGGACTTGGTCTCTTCATTTGAGAATGTCTCTGTTGAGTGTTTCTCATCCGAGATTCCTCCGATGGTTCAATGTGGAGCCTTCGGTTTGCATTCTTAGCTTGAGGCTTAGAAGTACTTGCTCGAAACTTTCCAATCGATGGCCTTTCGTTTTTCTAGCCTTCACCGAGGTTTGGGCTTTCTAACCCGATCATTCATTTTTTTGAGACCATAGGTCCTTTTTCCCTTGTCTATAACCTTGGGCATTACTTGATTTTGAAGTGTAGGTGCCATTGGTTTTTACAAAGATAGTCTTCTTGCTACTTGATGCGAAGATTTAGATGACCTTGTGAGGTTCCCTGAATGTATCCCAATCCGGTTTTTATAGTCACAGATCTCCTGTAACTCAAATTTCATCTATTACATTAGATGCGATTCAATATAGTTAACTTCTTTTGTGCACTATCCTCACGATTCTGTAGAGTTTCATGCTTCTCGGAGAGGTCATTGAACTTAGTCCCGATTAAATTTGAATCTCTTGATGGATTTCTCTAGCTTTTTCATTTATGGTTCTTGGCCACGTAGAAAATTCTTGAGATAAATGGGCAAAGCGGCGAGAGTGCTTCCTTGAACATCTCTGTCATCTTGGTCATGAGCATTGAGCTCATTTCCTCAACAATGATTTTATCATCACTTCATTCCTCTCTGCCAATTTCACCTCTAGAAATGCAAATGACTCGATCTTGATTCATTTTAACCTCGAGCTCGGCTTTGACTCCTCGACTTTTTCATTGATTTTCTTCCATGGAGGTCATCCGCAGAGGTCGAGTGTTTTGTATTTGCACCGGCTCGAAGAGTGACTAAGACTTTCCATCTGTTGAAGCTTAATTGGCGATGTTTCTTCCATCCGAGCAATCTTGATCATCATTGGCTCAACCTTCTCAAGTTTCTCCATCAAGGGGTGAGATCAATCTCGGAACCTTCGCACCTTATGTCTTTGTTTGATCATCCCTTCGGCTTCATTACGAGCTCCGGTCTCCAACCGAGTCTCGGTCGAAGAGTCTTAACCGGTCTGAGGTTGACCAATATCGGGTTGATCACCAATGAAGTCTCCTTTTCCATCTCAGGCCCGATCCTCAACATCTCCCCGTTGGTCCCCATCTCCATCTTGAGATTTGTCTCCCCTTTGCTTGGGCACCAACTTGATAAGCTTTTCTCTCAAATAACTTCCTCCGAACCATTCATCAAAATCGGAGTTTTTCATCTCGAGCTTTGTCCTTCAACCCCGAGAAGTCGGTCGAAAGGTTGTCTCCCTCATTCCACCATTTTCCCTCCGAAAAAAGAATATCAAGCATCTCGAAGAGTCCGATTGAGGATGAACACAATTGTCCTTAATCAAGAAAAACATCTTGCGATCGTGGTATGAGCCGAGCTCGTGGTAGCGGTCAAGAATGAACAGCCCCTCGCTTCCTCCACTTCGCCTTCTTCCCATCTCTTCCATCTCGTCGTTCGCTTGAAGTTTCACGGAGGATCAAGAAATAGATCACCAGAGCTCATCAAGAATATTCGCTCCCCGAGTCTCAAGAAATTCGAACGTTGTCGCGACAGTCCTCGGCCAGATTCCGAGCGGGTTCCGGGTCCCGAAATGACACTTCCTCGATTGGTTTTGAGTTAGCTCTTCATTGCGTCCCTGAGCTGCACTTTTTTCAAGAGGGAATCTCGAGGCCTGAGTTCCTTTGAAAATTTCCTGAGAAATTTTGTCTGAACTTAGAGATGTCTCAAGCACCTCAGAGAAGACCTGCTCCTCAGTCTGTTCTTGTGCCTTTGAGATAACCTGAGCCACAACTTGCAATGGCGAATTCTGAGCGGTTTGGCCCTCAGGTTGAATCTCATCAGAATCACTACCATCTTCATCAGTGAGAACCACCAATCTTCTGCGTTTTGGGGCAAGGTTCTTCTGCTTCATCATTTTTGCAACTTGCTCCATCTTTGCCTCCAACAAAACCTTCCCCCTGGTTTGTTGAGTCTCTTTTTCAGCCGCAACTGGTGATTCTACCTTCTTTTCTCTCTTTCCCCTAATGGTCTGCTTCTTTGCAGCAATGGGTTTAAAGAGAATTTTGGACTTAGGGAATGGGGTTGAATTGGCGAAGATATCCTCCTCCTCTCTGCACATCTCCAAAATATAAGCAATTTTGGTGGCATGGTGGATCTTGCCTTTTATTGAGATCGCCCCATCAACCTTCTTCAAAACTTTGGTCTGCTCACTCACCGTCTGAATCAAAAATTTCAGCCAGTTGAAGTCAGTGGTGGGTGAGGCCTCGATTGCCGCCATCAATCTGAGCTTCGGGGTACTGATCTGCTCAAAACTCCCCGCAAGACTCATGATGCTCTTGCTCACAATATCCATCAAAACACGATATTGTGGCTTCAAGTGCCTCTTATGCAATGTCGCCTCAAATTTAACAGGATTCTCAGCAATCCTATCTAAGTACTCCTGCTCTCTACCCGACATATACATCGTAGGATCCTCTCCTCTATCACAGAGCTCAAAAACATCATTCAGATTTTTCGGAACTACATACAGATCCTTCTCAAAATCGATGTATTTGGACGATTGCTCTAAATCTGATACAGTTATCTTAGAATGCATACAACCCTCTTCATCTATCTTCAAGTTATAGATGAATTCGATTACCTCTTTCGCAAACTCCTGGTCTGGTCGGCTTGCGACTAGATGGGTGAGTTTAGCCAGTCGAATCATATGCAGAGCCTCCTCTTCTGGCTTTGAGTTAGTTGTGCTTTCGAGTGAGACAACGAACTCGTACCACGGCTTGTTGGTTTCGGCTAATCTCTCGAACAAGGTTGGGGCCATTTTAGAGCTTTGTTTGGAGAAATGAAGCTTTAGGGTTTTGGGAATTTCTGGGCAAAGGGGATTTTTCGCAGAGGATTTGGAAACGAAGGGTTTGATAAAATTTTGGCTTGAATGGCTTATTGGGGTTTAAATATCTTCGAGATCATGGGGAACCGCATTGGTTAGGTGAAAAAAACAACGGTTGAGATTAATCTCCAATTAATCGGGTATACGAACCGACGATCTCCGAAAAGTAAGCCGCCAAAACATCCTCATTGGTCATTAATGTAGCAGAGCATTAAATGACTGTTGACCTTCTTCGGAATTTAAAATGATCCCGCCCAAAAACATTCCTCAGGTGTTTTGTATTTATTGCAAATGATTACTGAGTTTCACTTAAGCAATAAATGAGTCGCATGAGTCATTACTTCTTCAGACTAATTTCCCTCTATCAGTCTTCTTGAAAGTCTTGACCTTGATAAAATGTCGATAATATCTTTTGTAATCTTGAATTGGTTCAAGATATCTTTCTTTAAATCTTGACCGTCGATGAATCTGAGTTTCACGAGACTTCGATTCAATATTTCCATTTTATCCCGAGCTTCTCGGTAGAATTACGAAAAACTTCATGCATCCGAAAATCTTCAATTTTTTCGATTTTACTCTATACACTGGTTCTAACATCCCTAATTCAATTTGAAAGTTCACGAAATCTTGATTCCGCCAAAGGTTTAGTCAAGATATCAGCTCTTTGCTTATCAGTATGAATTTTCTCCATCCTTATGTCCTTTTTGGCACGCATCACAAATATGTTCCTTACTGAAACTTCATTAGGCAACCCTCTCACAAGAGATAATCTTGCAAGTTTGTTCGGGGTTTTTTGAAATTTAGGTGATTCATTCTTTTATGCCATAACCAATTTGGTATCTCGTGGAACTTTTAGCAACCAAACATGTATCTTTAGGAGTTGAACTCCAATCGGCCAAAGATACACATTCCTTTTCTTGTACGGTCGATAATACTTTACGTGATGTATCATCTTTCACAAAACATAAGTTCTTAGAGAACTCAACATTAAAACCCTTATCACAGAATTGGCTAATTGAAAGCAAGTTATGCTTCAATCCAGATACATATGAAACACCATGGATATGAACTGAGTCGATTTCCAAAGTTCCATATCTTTCAGTCTGTCCCTTGGAGTTATCTCCAAAAGTGATTTGTGGGCCTCTTTGTTCAACATAGTCACTGAGTATCTTCTTGTATCCTGTCATATGTCTTGAACATCCACCGTCAAGATACCATATATCGAGCTTTTTCATCTCTGCTCATCAGTGCCATGTGATCTTTAGTCAGTTCAGTGCCCTTGTTTTCCTCCTGAAAAATAGATCAATTCTTAGGTACCCAATTTGTGTAGGGTCCTAAAATGTTAGATGTACCTTTCGGAATCCAAATCTGTCTGACAACTCTAATCACTTTAAAGTGGCTAATTTGTCTTCCATAAACATCAACATATACATCCACTACTCTGGTGCCTTAGCGGTTTTTAGTATATGTGTCTTTTAAGCATGAACATGGGCTTTTGAATTCTTCTTTGTTCGGGCCTTCATTTAGGATGCTTAGGCTTTTGTGCGGCCGGGTCTAAATCTTTGATGACTCGGTTCGAATAACCTTTACCGTTAGGCAAGTGGGGTTTAGGTTGCTGTCTTTGAAATCTGGGTCTTTTCAAAGATATCGAGGACTTGGTCTCTTCAACAGAATGTCTCTTTGAGTGTTTCTCGTCTGAGAGATTCCTCGATGGTTCAAATAAGGAGCCTTTTCGGGTTTGCATTCTTAGCCCGAGGCTTTGAAGTACTTGAAACTTTCAGGCCATTTCGAGGTTTTCTAGCCTTCACCGAGGTTTAGGCTTTCTAACCCGATCATTGGTTTCTTGAGACCATAGGTCCTTTTCCCTTGTCTATAACCTTGGGCATTACTTGATTTGAAGTGTAGGTGCCATTTGGTTTTTTACAAAGATAGTTTTCTTGCTACTTGATGCGGCATTTAGATGACCTTGTGAGGTTCCCCCCGAATGTATCCCAATCCAGTTTTATAGTCCAGATCTCTGGTAACTCTGAATTTCATCTATTACATTAGATGCATTATTCAATAGAGTTAACTTCTTACATGCACTATCCTCCGCAGATTCTGTAGAGTTTTATGCTTCTCGGAGAGGTCATTGAACTTAGTCTGATTAAATTTGAATCTCTTGGTGGATTTCTCTAGCTTTTCGATTAGGGACATTATCAACTTCTCTTTCTCGAGAGTTGTACTTTCGAACATCCGATTCATCGATAGCTCCCATTAATTGAGAAGTGATTTGATATTGCTAGAGTCTTTCCATTTTAGATTTTTTCACTTTCGGTTCCTTATTACGCTCTTGAGTTCTATTTAGCGATCCTTGCAAAACAACATAGTCCTTCATCGATTCTCAAAAAGAATCCATCAGTCAAAATAGACTTTTTTTCGGTGGAACTTGAAAACTCTTGTGCTAGTGTAGGAGCAACAACGAAAAGAAGAGTTTACCTCCTCAATGGCCATCGACGATGTCATCACTTTCACTTTGTCGAGAATATCTCATCTGAAGAGCTAGATCCTCCTCGAGTGTTCTTCTTCTGCAACCATGGCCTTTTTGCTTGAGAACTTATGGTCTCTTTTAGCTTGCCTTTCTATTCTCTCCTTAGCACTCAAATCTAGACAATCATATTGGAAGTGACCTTTCTTCTGACAATTATAGCATCTGTTGGTATCATCATCCTGATCATTTTCTTCTTTGGACTTGGAGTCCTTCTTTCTGGATGAAGATCCTTGACTTTCGTGTCCTTCTTCTTCTCCGGTTGATCCGTCCTCGGGTTTCTTCCGGTACTGTGGTTCTGTAATAGTTTTTTGTATTTTTCAAATCTACTATTAAGTCTATCAAACCTCCTTGCCATCAGTGCTAGCTTTTTCTCAAGCTCATCCTGATGTTTGGCATGGGGGTTCTCAGACTATCTAGTTTTACAGTTTTTATCTTTGGCTTTTAAAGCCACATTCTTACTAGATGATGAATCATCTTTGCTGTCAGCCTTTTTGGATTTCTTATCAATTACAAATTCATAGGCTTTCAGCTCAGAGAAGACTTGTTGATAAGGCATTGAATTAATATTATTGGTGTTTTCAATCACCACTGCATGAATATCCCATTTCTTAGAAAGACCTCTAAGAATTTTCAATGCAACTTCTCTCTGTGGATATTTCTTTCCAAGTGCATTTAGATCATTCATGATGCTAGTGAATCTGACTTCCAGTTTGTCTATTGATTCACCATCATCCATTTTCAAAACTATCAAACTTTTCAATTGCCACGAAAAGTTTGTTTTCTTTTATATGATCGTGCGCTTGGCACATTCACAAAGTGTATCTCAAATCTCTTTAGCAAGATTACAAATGAGAGATCATTCCCATCACACCATCATCAATTGTCTTTGTATAGTGTGTCTTTTTGTAATGTAGTCTAGATTGACTAACTTTCTCTCCTCGAAGTCGGTTGGTCATCGACTTAGGGAAATTCTCGCTTCTATGATCAATTCTCTCATCTTACATTCCTCCTCGATTCACCACGAAGAATTGGATCGGTCCTTGAGAGACCACTCTCCACATACGCTAATGTTTGGAATACAGATGAGCCTGCATTCTCAGTCTCCATAGGTCATAGTTCTCCACTGAGAACATGGGAAGTTTTTTAGAAGACATTTTTATCTGATCTTTTAAGAAGTAAAAAGTTTCAACAAATAAGATCAGTTCAGATAGACCACAAGTATTTTTGAAAATAAAACTTTGGTCAACAAAGCGGGTGGTCAAGATGAACCACTGCTCTGATACCACTTGTTGGTCCCGGTGCAAACGAGTCTTACACGTGTATGGGGGGGAATACACGTGTTCAGTGTTTTTAAAAACTTTTTCTTACTTAGGTATCATATATCTTTATTAAATTCATCTCCCAACAATGTGGCTTGTTTAGTTGATAGTATGGTATTAGTTCATTTGGTAGTATGGTATTAGTTCAGTTGTATTTGGGCTCTGTTTAGTAAGGAATATGTGTTGTTTTAATGTAGAAATTTAGCACGTGTAGAGATGCTAAAAAAAAACTGGAACCGCAAACCTCGGGTTCGAACCGATACCGCCGGTTCCATGGTTCTAGCAAATCCAAAACCGTGAACCATAGGTTCGAATCGAAACCGCCGGTTCCACAGTTCGAACCGGAACCGCCCTGTAATTTTAAAAAAACAGTCGTTGGATCATCAAACGACCCAGATGAAAGAGTCGTTGGATCTGAGATGAAAGAACCATTATGGAACTGGCAGTTTTTTGTACATTTTTTTTTCTATAGGTCCTGAACGGGTTTCATTGAGGCAGAAGTCTAGAGGGGAGGGGTGAATAGACTTCTGAAACTTTTCGTGTGATCAGTGTGATTTGCAAGTTTACTGATCAGAGTGCAGGTGATCAGTACAGACTGATATCCAACGTACTGATCGCTTGTAAGTTGATCAGTTTGGTGTCTATCAGTTTAACTGATTGTGCGGAAGCTAAGTTTTACCCGTGTGAAAAACCAGTTTTATAGAGATCAGACTCTAAGGTTTTCTAGATCAGATCAGATGACCAACTGTCAAACTGATCAGATCAGCTTCTTGATGCATAATTGATCTCTTCTTAGAATATGCATGTTAACTTATATCAAATCAGTAGTGTGCAGATGGTGTAAAGCAGGTAAGCACACAAGATTTATAGTTGTTCGGACAACTTATCCTACGTCCACTCTTCCCAATCAGTAGGGGCAATTACTACCAACTAGACTTTGTTTAATGTGTTAGTCCAAACACAGTACAACAAATATTTATGGAGCTCTCACTCAACTGATCCCAGAAATCAAGACTAGAAACCCTAGCTTGAGATCTTGCTAACAAACTTAACCTAACACTCGGTGTGGGGTAAGATTTGTAAGGTTTCCAACTGGAATTCTATCCTAGTATTTAAGTAGCCTAAAACTGAAGGATAAGAACTATTGCTAAGAAACTATGGGATGAACACTTAGAATATTTCTTGAGTTCTTGGTGTTCTTCGTGCAGAAATTGCTTGATGTGTTTAAGCTTGTAGAATTTCTGTAACCTTACTATGAAGGTTGATCCCATATTTATAGGCACGAAATCGAACTAGCCTTTGGAGAGCAATTTGAATTTCGGTCTATTTAAGGTAGGTTTGCAGGATTGACTTGATGTGTTCAGAGACGGCATGGCCAAATGTGTACTATCTTGTCCTTTCTAGTTGTTGAACTTTGAAGCTTCACATCCCATCTTTATCAGTTCTGTACATACGTGTCGATCTCTCGTTGGTTGACAAGTACACTTATTCAGCGCTCGTCAGTCTTCATTCTTGCTTATTCTGATTGCCTGATCAATTTGTATGTCTTAGGTTGACACTTGGTTATCACCTGATGGGAACTAACCTGATCAGTTCAGACTGATTAGTCTACCTTGTTGAGTCTTCTGATGTAAGTTGTCTTAGCTCAACTTACTGACTCTTCTGACGTTATCTGATGTCGGTCATCTGAAGGTCTTCTGGTCTTGATATCTTCTCAATCTTCTTAACTTCATGTCTTCTTCATAATGACTCTTCTGATCTTCTGACTATTCTGATCTTCTGATCTTCTGATCTTCTTCAAAACTTAACCTATACATATTGAGTTCCCCCTCAATATGTGACCTATCTATTACATCAGCTGACTATATATCTCAGCTGGTCATCCTATTCTGATTTCTAGTTCATCAGTCAGCTAACAAGTCTGACTGATCCTATTACATATATTTTGGAACTTCCATCAAAACTATAAATTTCCCAACAATTTCATTACTTTCACCTATAAATACTACCTCATTTCACTCCAAAATTCACCCTAAAGTGATTGAAAGCATTACTTTCTGTAGGTCCTGAACGGGTTTCAGTGAGGCAGAAGTCTAGAGGGAGGGTGAATAGACTTCTAAAACTTTTTCGTGTGATCAGTATGATTTGCAAGTTTACTGATCAGAGTGCGAGTGATCAGTACAGACTGATATCCAACCTACTAATCGTTAGTAAGCTGATCAGTTTGGTGTCTATCAATTTAACTGATTGTGCGGAAGCTAAGTTTTACCCGTGTGAAAAACCAGTTTTATGTAAATCAAATTCTAAGGTACATCTGAGTCGGTTTTAAATGGGAAAACCGCCCCATTCTTATTTAAATTTTAAAAAATATATATAACAATTATTTGGACCTAACCCGACTCGTAAAAACCCGACCTGCACCCAGCGCCCATAACCAGCACTTGCGGGGCCCGATACAAAAAAGTAAATGAGAAATGTAAATAATATCCACGTGTACAATGATTCGGTTGACCAACCGGGTTGATTGGTTTCCGGGACTAAAATAAATAAATAAAAAGTAAAACATACAGGGGATATATAAGATTCTCATATGTGCGGGACTAAATTCAAATTGGACCAAAGTTATTGGGCTACAAAAAAACTTAATCTCAAAGAAAATTGGAACTCCTATTTGTCAATCGTTGTCCTACTACTTCAGACACTTTCTAATAGAGTATCCTCTCACTACAAAAAAGACGAGGTTTAACGACGGTTTTGCGACGGAAAAAAATCCATCGTTGAATCGAGGGTCGCCAATCGTAGCGACGGTTTTTTGTGACCGTCGTGATTATTAGCAGTTATATTACTTATATTAGCGGCAATTTTAGTAGTATTTTTTTTTTTTAATAATTTTTTTAAATAATTTTTTTTATTAAATCCGTTGCTAAAACCGTCGCTAAAGCGTGAATTTACAAAAAAAAATGGCTCACGATTGTTTAAACCCGAGACCAGGGGGCATCCGAGTGGGCTCCGAACCACCCAAACCACGGACCATATCGAACCCAACCACCAAGCATATCATATATAAGCCACCAAGCCTCCAAATTAAATGAGATAAATTTTCGCTCCCCGAGGGGCCAGAACACGGACCTATGGGCGCGCTGAGCGATCAAACCGCTCGACACTTTGTTTTTTTCGTTCTTAATGAAATTAATTATATATGTCCTAAAAATAGTTTTTTTTCAATTTTTTTTAAAATCATTTATTTCAATTATCTAATTTAATGATTTAACCACATTTTAATATAATAATTTTTATTTTTATTTATTTATAAATTTAAATTAAATTGTATTATATTAAAATTTATTTATTTATTTATTTTTAATTCGTTTTTTTTTTACACTTTTTTTAGTTTTTTTATTTCATTTATTTAATTTAACTATCTAATAATCTTTAAAATACTAATTATATATATTTTTATATTATAAATTATAAATAAATGATTATATTCTTTTAAAATTGTATATGTTCTAAAAATTCATTTTTTTAAGCAAATACTACTATATATTTAAAAAAATATTACTTTCTATTTAAACAAGTAATATTTTCTATTTAAACAAGTACTACTTTTCATTTGAACAAGTAATACTTTCTATTTAAACAAGTAATACTTTTAATTTAAACAAATAATGTTTTTCATTTAACCAAGTACTACTTTTCTATTTAAACAAGTCCTATTTTTCTATTTAAACAAGTAATACTTTTCTATTTAAACAAGTACTACTTTTCATTTAAACAAGTACTACTTTTCTATTTAAACAACTACTACTTTTCATTTAAACAAGTGATGCTTTCTATTTAAAAAAGTACTACTTTTCATTTAAACAAGTATTACTTTTCATTTTAACAAGTACTACTTCTCATTTAAACAAGTAATAGCTTTCATTTAAATATATAATACATTTCATTTAAACAAGTATTACTTTTCATTTAAACAAGTACTACTTTTCTATTTAAACAAATACTACTTTTTTATTTAAACAAGTACTACTTTTCTATTTAAACAACTACTACTTTTCATTTAAACAAGTGATGCTTTCTATATAAACAAGTACTACTTTTCATTTAAACAAGTATTTCTTTTCATTTTAACAAGTACTACTTCTCATTTAAATAAGTAACAGCTTTCATTTAAATATATAATACCTTTCATTTAAACAAGTATTACTTTTCATTTAAACAAGTACTACTTTTCTATTTAAACAAGTACTACTTTTCTATTTAAACAAGTAATACTTTTAATTTAACAAGTAATACTTTTCATTTAAACAAGAACTACTTTTCTATTTAAAAAAGTATTACTTTCTATTTAAACAAGTAATACTTTCAATGTAAACAAGTACTACTTTTTATTTAAACAAGTAATACTTTTCTATTTAAACAAGTACTACTTTTCATTTAAACAAGTACTACTTTTCATTTTAACAAGTAATACTTTTCATTTAACCAAGTACTACTTTTCATTTAAATAAATAATACTTTTCATTTAAACAGGTACTACTTTTCTATTTAAAAAAGTAATATTTTTCTATTTAAACAAGTAATACTTTTCTATTTAAACAAGTAATACTTTTCTATTTAAACAAGTAATACTTTTCATTTAAACAAGTACTACTTTTCATTTAACAAGTAATATTTTTCATTTAAACAAGTAATACCTTTCATTTAAACAAGTAATACTTTCTATTATTTAAATAAGTAATACTTTTAATTTAAACAAATAATACTTTTCATTTAACCAAGTAGTACTTTTCTATTTAAACAAGTACTGCTTTTCTATTTAAACAAGCAATACTTTTCTATTTAAACAAATAATACTTTTCATTTAAACAAGTGCTACTTTTCATTTAAACAAGTAATATTTTTCTATTTAAACAAGTACTACTTTTCTATTTAAACAAGTAATACTTTTCTATTTAAACAAGTACTACTTTTCTATTTAGACAACTACTACTTTTCTATTTAAACAAGTAATACTTTTTATTTAACAAGTAATACTTTTCATTAAAACAAGTAATACCTTTCATTTAAACAAGTAATACTTTCTATTATTTAAACAACACTTTTAATTTAACCAATTACTACTTTTCATTTAACCAAGTACTTCTTTTTTATTTAAACAAGTAATACTTTTCTATTTAAACAAGTAATACTTTTCTATTTAAACAAGTAATACTTTTCATTTAAACAAGTACTACTTTTCATTTAACAAGTAATATTTTTCATTTAAATAAGTAATACATTTCATTTAAACAAGTAATACTTTCTATTATTTAAATAAGTAATACTTTTAATTTAAACAAGTAATACTTTTCTATTTAAACAAGTACTACTTTTCTATTTAAACAAGTAATACTTTGCATTTAAACAAGTATTACTTTTCATTTAAACAAGTACTACTTTTCATTTTAACAAGTACTACTTTTCATTTAAACAAGTAATACCTTTCATTTAAACAAATAATACTTTTCATTTAAACAAGTACTACTTTTCTATTTAGACAAGTAATACTTTTCATTTAAACAAGTACTACTTTTCATTTAAACAAGTACTACTTTTCTATTTAAACAACTACTACCTTTCTATTTAAACAAGTAATACTTCTCATTTAACAAGTAATACTTTTCATTTAAACAAGTAATACATTTCATTTAAACAAGTAATACTTTCTATTATTTAAACAATACTTTTAATTTAAAAAAGTAATACTTTTCAGTTAACCAAGTACTACTTTTCTATTTAAACAAGTAATATTTTTCTATTTAAACAAGTACTACTTTTCATATAAACAAGTACTATTTTTCTATTTAAACAAGTACTACTTTTCTATTTAAACTTAATTAATATTTTTCATTTAACAAGTAATACTTTCATTTAAATAAGTACTGTTTTTCTATTTAAACAAGTACTACTTTTAGCCAATATATATATTTAAATATATACTATGAATTAAATTTTATACCATAAATTCCTCGAAATAGATCTGACTACGGTCAGGTGTAACTCTTCTCCAAGTGACTATAAATTAAATATACGGTAAGGTGCATTAACAACAATTAAAAAATCTTGTATAATCTTGAAACATAAAAAAAAAACATATAATTAATATATTTAAAAAAAAAATTAAATTAAAAAAAAAAAAATGTCGCTAATCCGTCGCTAAAAAAATCATCGCTAAATCCGTCGCTAATACCGTCGCTAAAGAGATTAGTCCAAAACGTCGCTAAAACCATAACTATTTACGACGGTTTTCTAGACCGTCGCTAAAATTATTGACTTTGACCATTTGACCGTAACCGTCGTAAAAACCGTCGCTATTTGCGAAGATTTTTATAACCGTCACTAATTTCCGTCGGTAAAACGCATTTTTTTTGTAGTGTCTTGATTTTAAAGAGTTTTAACTTGTAAATGGCACTTTTATTATAACGAAAAGATTAATTTCACAAAACTCAATCGTGATTTGTGTGCGAAGTTTCTTATAGTTGGGAAATTGTACAAAATTTTATTGTAGTTTTTTTTTTTTTTTTGAGCGCAAATATTTATTGTAGTTTATTAAATAAACTTTTTTTGTAAAGAAAATATTTTAACGCTTTTATTTATTTCTCGCGTCTTAGTTTTCCAAATATTGATTTCTCAAGACTATATTATGAAAAACATAACGAAAAATAGAGATTATGGATAAAATTGTTAACTTGTTGCTTAAAAAAAGATAATTTTTTTTAATAAACCACAAGGAATTCGTGTAATATTCAAACAATCAAGGAATTTCGCAAAATATTTTTGAACCACTTAAAAATTTAGTTTAAAAAATAAAAACTAGTGAAAATAAAATTTTAATTTCTTCTATTGACATTATAATTGGAAATCCGACGTGGCTTTTGAGGCCGACGGCCAATACGGCGCCGTTGCCATCATGTCACCGTCTCAGCCATACTTGATTTTCTTGCAAAAATTATGAATTTCAATGGCGAAAGAAGATCGACCTTCTTCGTTGAGGTTGGAATTGGATAAACCAATAACAAATTTTTGTGACATTTCGAGCTCATTTCAATTTTACAAAATCAAACATGATCGAGTTTAAAATTGATTTATGAAAATAATCAGAATTCTTTTTATAAATAGAGCATACCATGGTTTAACATAATTTTTCTCCTGGAAAAAAATGTTGGCCTAAATTGGGCATTATTTAACTGTGAGGAAGAAGGTGAAAACTAACATTAATATTAAAATACATTATCCACTTCATTTAATATTTCCATTTTCCAAATCTTCAATGCATGTTATAATATTCCCTTAGAATGACCACAATTTTGTTTTTTCTCCTTTTTAGCAAATTTATTTTAATTATGGTACAATCTCAGGTCTAGTCGGAGAAGAAATTATTAAATCAAGCTTTCATTTACCCTTCAAAAAAAAAAAAAAATCAAGCTATCATTTATAATATCATAAAAGTTGGGCCAAATTTCTCGCCCAATCATGCCATAGAAAATTACACAAGGCCCATGTTATTAGCCGAAGAAACTAGAGATCTGAAACAAATACGTTGTAACATGCTTCTTTTTCCTTGTGATCATGTGAAACTAGAATCTTTTTAGTTACCCTACTGAGTTGAAATGACTATTTATAGATTCTTAGTAGCTTTTTTTGGTAAAAATAAATAAATATATTTTATATATATATGTGTGTGTGTGTGTGTGTGAAGTTTTCCTGCAAGTACAGATGCTAATGCTATTGCTTTGAGTTAGAAAAGAAAACAGATAAAAAAGAGAAGGTTGATTTTGGTGGCATAGTGGCATATACATAAAATGGATGTACATAATTTATTAAAGTTAGTTATATCATTTTATTTGTTTATTAAAATAATAAGATTGAAAGGGTGGTGTAGTTCGTAAAAGGGGTGCTAATAACCTGGGCTATTAAGATAAGCCAAGCCCATTTAGTAAAGCCCAAAAATAATATGAACTCCTCTGCCCCCTCTTAAATGAAACAAGTCGTTTTGAGAATTGAGAGTTTAAGCTGACGATAGTGGACCCTTAATTTGATGACAAAAATTTGTATAAATCCAAGTTCACCGTGAACTTGATTTTTTAGTATTACTATTATGCATAAAAATAGTCATTGTTTAAAAATATTTTATGTTTTTAAACAGTGAAAATTTTTATGCATAATAATGATTATTTTTACACATAACAGTAATAAAGACCATATATATATCTGATTCACAGCAATGTTACCCTAATTTGTTAATGTTTAATGTTCGAGACTTTATCTATCCATTTTAATTACAAATAAATTAAATACAACTCGTTGAAGACGATCTTTCTTTCTTTTTTTCCTTTTTCTTTTAGTAAAAAAAAAACCTTCATTAGTATGATATCCAAAATGTAGATACATGTAACTATCTTAGTTAATGAACGAAAATACAAGTTAGCTATAATTTCGGCCACCCATTTGGCACACGGAATTTAATTGACATGACAAGTAATTTGATGCATATCCTCTTGATGATGTAAATATCATGATATTTAGGATATTATCAAATTTAATTAAGATTAAGTTTTTTCTAAAAATTATTTACAGTAAAACTGGTTCCATATTTAATGTTTTGATCTGACCCTTCAATTATCACGATCAATACACTTTTTTGATGTAAATTATATTCTTCAATCATCACTATTAATACTGTTGTTGTTAAGTCATGTCACTCAATATCACGAGTAATACTCTTTCTATGGTAATAAATTATTACTTCAGTTATCACTATTAATATCTTCTATTCCTTTAGTGATATAAATCACACTGTTTAATTAATTTCACAGATTTCTTGTGTGAAACGTGTCCAACCTATGATTTGTCATTAGTTGATGGATAAGACTAGCAGATAGAATCGAGTTAAAATAATATATTTTATCCACTAAAGGTGAATCACCCCCTTATCCCTATAAAGCCTCTATTCCAAATTCTAAAATTTTTATGAATAATTATTTATGATATTTTATTATTTAAATCTTAATTATTATTTTTTAAGAATAATCTTGGTTTTTCAAATAGTTTGAGTTTAACTTACATTTTAATTATCAATATTTAATTTTTTATACGACACATCTATCTATTGTAGATTAGGATTAATAGATACATATTATGCGAGATTGAAAATAATATTTATATTATTAATTTTAAATTAAATACTTCAAATATTTAATTAGTTTGATAAATTCAATTATATATGTAATTTAATTTTCTAATATTATTTGTGCACATTTTCACTCATTTTTTTATTTTAAATTATAAATTATGTAATATGCATTTATTATAATGTATTTGTGCAAAAATGAATGATGGATGAAGGAAGACGTAAATTGTGAAAAAAAATTCAGAACCATAAATTCGGCAATTGAAATCAAAATTTTAATGTAACATAAATTATATTATACCATAAATAAAATGAAACAGATAAAAAATATAAAAAAATAATAAAATTATGAAAATACTATTTAAGAAAAGAGCATTTGATACATGTATGATACATGGCTAAGTCTTATATGCATCCAGGTGCACTGTGCATTCATAGTGCATTTTAGAATCATACAACTTGTTGTATTGAAAGGTGCAATTTGTTTATATTGAATCGTACAATTATTGAAAAAAATAATTGTACGATTCAGTGTAAACAAGTTGCATCTTTCAGTATAACAAATTGTATGATTTCAAAATGCACTATGAGCACACGGTGCACTTGGATGCACGTGAGACCTACTCTTGATAGATTGTGATACCTTTTATTGAATCTGCCCAATAAAATATAACCATTTTCTTCATATTTATCGCATCTACATCTACGACAAACACTTCCTGCTACTTCAATAGTTAGCCAACAAATTAATAAAGTCCTCGCACCGAAATTTCAATCCACGATGCTTCTATTAAATATATCATATACCAAAAAAAAATTATTAGAAAAGATATCATTAATAAAAGGGTATAAGAAATGCCCATAATGACAAGCGATACAGAGAATTCAAACTTTTGGTAATATATCATAAACAAATACATTTGTTAAATCATGTTTTAAAATTTAATATAATAAAAAAATTCCTCATCTAAAAAATAAATAGAAAAAATATTTGTTATATTATTGTATCTGCTTGAAAATGAAAATATATAACAGAAAATATGTGATATACCACCCAAGAAGTTCCATCAATGATTCAATTATTTTTAAAAACTCTGAATTTTCATTTACATTATCATGAGATGCAAACCAAAATTCATAATTTTTGTGAAAAAAATAATACAGTAGTACATAATTAATTTCATTTTAATTTAAATATTCAATTATTCACATAATTTAATTTATTCAATTTACTTATAATCATATTTTTATTGGTGAACTATAAATAGTACTTCCTCCGTCCCGGTATAATTTTTTTTTTTTATTCTTTTTGTTTTGGTTAAGGAATAATAATAAAATATTAAAAATGAAGGGCGAATTTGGGTATTGGGAAAGAGGAAAAAGGTATATGGAGTAATGAGTGAAGTAGTGAGTGACATTCTTTGTAGGCTAAGTCTTGTATGCACCCGGGTGCACCGTGCACTCATAGTGCATTTTAGAAGCGTAGAACTATACAAAATAGAAACATGTAACTATTCCAAACAGAAGAATGCAACTATGTTCCCATATTAATTGATTGAATTTTTACGTATAAATAAATCGACTTTTTTCAAAGATAACAAGTTGCATGCTTCTAAAATACACTATGAATGAGACTTGCGGTCTTATTCAAGATATAAAGACCTATCCTCTTCTTTATTATTGTGTAAAAAGTGAAAATAAAAATTATGGATAATGAAGTTACTTTTCTATTTGTAAAAATAGAAAATTTATTGTGGGACATATAAAAAAGGAAATGGAGAAACTTATAATAGGACGGAATGAGAATGTATTATCAATTGTAATATTTTTTAATTGTATAGAATATTGACTATTAAAACTTTAATATTATTTTATAATATAATTTTATTTTTCACATTCGTAATACGCGTGGTCATAACCTAAATCATTAAATAAGTCAGGATTTATGCCAGGTTACGTTAGGAAATGAGACATTATCATTGTCCAAACAAACTTACCCCAATTATATCTATTTACCTTTTAAAAAATGATGGTCTCGTATGCACTAAGTGCACCGTGCATTTTATGATGTATTTTAAAATAATGTAACTTATTGTATTAAAGTACACAACTTATTTACATTGAATTGTGCACTTTATTTACATTGAATTATGCAACTTGTTTCCATTATTAATAAGTGCACGGTTCAGTATAAATAAGTTGCATGTTTCAGTACAATAAGTTGTATGATTTCAAAATGCACTATGAAGTGCACGGTGCACTTGATCCATATAATACTTATCTTTCAAAAAATAAATCTAATCTTTTATCGCTAATAGATGCTATATCCTATGTTTTATATTTTCTCCTTGTGTAGTACTTAGCCTAAAGAATTGTCCATTTGCAATTTTGAGCAACAATCCAAATAAATAAGCTTGACTTTTTTGTCCAAACAAATATTTACTAATTTGTGATTATATACATGGAAAGGAAAGAGCAATTGAGCCGGCACGGAGAATCCTCCATTTTAACATGTATTTAATTATAAACTGTCATTATATGTGTACTTATGATTTCCCAACACTTTATTAATATTTTAATTTTATATTGTAATAATTTAATTATTAAAATACAAGAAAAGAGAAAAAAGAAATGAAAAGAAGATACGCGTTTGCCGGCAGTGATAGGTCCCACGACTTTCTCTAGGTTTCGTTTTCAATGACAAGTGCGCAACTGTCCTACATTCCTGCATTTAATTTATTTATAATCTCTACTAATTTATTTATTTTAAAAGAGTACTCCATGCAATTATTCAAAAGTTGAAGGAGATTAGGAAACTTCTTTTTTCAACATAAAAGTATTATTCCCTCACTTCCACAAGTATGGTCCATATTTCATTTTTATTTGTTCTAAATTATAGTGCATTTTTTTATTTAAAATGTATTAAATTATTTAAAATATTCATATTTAACGCATATTGAATTAAATATTTTTGTTTTTGTATTTATGAGAGATGCTTGATATTTTAGAAGAAATGACAATATGTATAAGTACGAGAATAATGTGGAATCGAAATTACTCCTCACATATTTGAGAGCTATAGTAATTCCTCAAAATTAATGAATAAAAAACACTCCAGCACTATCTATTCATTTTTTCTCAAACCATCTAACCAACTTGTGTTTATGGGTTTATGTGACAAATGAAAATAGACTACCTTCATAGAACGTATGGAGTAAGAGTAATGTTTTTCTTTTAGGTTTACGACATAAATAATTGGATTATATTTTTTTAATGAAATAATTTTGCATCTTTTTTATATTGATCCCGATTATTTTGATTTTTTATTTTTGATCTTGTAAATTTTTAATTTTTTTTTAAATTGGTCCATGAACTGGCTTCAGCAGGTCACCGAATCACTAATTTTCTACATGTGTATATATTTTTTGGGATTATATTTTGTGTAGTCCAATAACTTTGCATCGTTTTAAAATTTGTCTACATTGTTTTGACTTTTTTATTTTGATCAAATAATTTTTTTAAAATTTTGAAATCGATCCAATAATCGACTCGAATGGAGTAACCTACCACGTGTATATACCTATAATCTAGAAATTTTTATTCTCTGTCTACATATCTCTGCTTGTTATGATTCATATCTCTCTTATATTATTTTGATTGTTGTACAAAGTTATTTGATACTTCTTCGACTAGGAAATATACTCACCATTCATTTTCACACAAATTAATAAAAAAATTATTTATTGTACTTAAAATTTTGAATTTCACCTATAAATTCTTTTATATATCCTTATTTATTTAATACTAACTACATTAAATATAATATTTTAAATAATTTACATATTTAATAAAAATAAATTATAATTTGAAATAGAAAAATATGAACTATTTTTATTGGGCGAATGGAATACGTATTTTGGAGCAAATTGCATATTTAAAAGAAGGGTGAGTCTTGTGTGCATTCATATTGTATTTTAGAATCATATAACTTGTTATATTGAGATATGCAATTTTTTTACCCTGATCTGTACAACTATTTTTTCATATTAATAATTGAACAGTTCAATATAAATAAATTATATCTTTTAATATAACAAGTTACATAATTTTAAAATACACTATAAATGGACGGTGCACCTGAATGTATACAAAATTTAGCTCTAAAAGAATATACATATACATCAATAGCCCATAATCATATCCAAACCTGAAAGATGGTAAATCTATCAAATTAAGACCTGAAAGATTTTTCCTATCGATTCAAGGCCAGCAAGATAGAAAACTATCATTTCATGGCTTGAAAGATATAAACTATTAATTCGAGACTTACACATTTTAAGACCATGTTTATCAGTAAACCGTAAACCCTGAACCATAAACCCTAAACACTGAACCCTAAAACCTGAACCATGAACCCTAAACCCTAAAAATAAAAAAATAAGGACATAAAATACGGACATGAAATATAAGTGTGAAACATGACCTTAAAATATGTGAGTCTCAAATTGATAGTTTCTACATTTCAAGCCCTGAATTGATAGTTTTCTATCTTCCAGACCTTGAATCGATCGAAAAAATCTTTAAATTGATAGATTTATCATCTTTCAGACCCCTAAAGTGACATTTTTCCTTAAAAATATAAACCACCCCAATTTGAATTATCCATTATTGAACCCTATATTGCTACCATATCCCATTTTATTAGCCGGACCAACACGCATCATTATAATAAGAACATTCAACAATAAATAATCCAATTGCAATAAATCGACACGAACTAAGATGAATTTAGCAAGATCCAACCTAGAGATACCAAAGGCGGCAAAATCCCAACTTCCTCACATGACACTGACATCATTCAAGACTTGCTTACCACTACTATACCTTCTTCCCCCAACTTGCAACAATTGACAATATTGGGTGTTTCTTCTCAAGTTTGAGAACTATTATTGGTTCTTCAACTTTGCAATGATCAACAAAAAGCTGGGCTTTTTCAAATTTATCACTCTCATTCTCCTCCAATCCAGTTTCCTGCAGTTGGTGCAGTGCCAAATTGATACACCCATTCCACCCCTGTTGCAAACTCCAGCATCTCCTGCATTCCTGACTGAAGTAGCTTACGGCAGGCTTGATAATCTCACCTCAGAGATTCTTGCTAGTAAATTTGTCAGAGATTACAACTTTTGCATTGAGGACCCGTAAGCCCTTTCTCCCTATTTTTCAACAAACTTTAAACAGAGTGATTTGAAATTGAAAGCCCCTTTTGTGATTTTTTTTGCAGGAGAGAGGAATGGAATGCAGCTTTCAACTATTCTTCGGATGTGAGTTTCTTGACTGCTTGTTTGGCCAGAACTGGAGGTATTCTGCCTTTATCTGTTTGGTTTCAAGAATACAGATGTTCCATTGAGGAACAGAACTAGATTTTTTGAGTTTAACTTTTAATGAGATCTAATAAATACTTTTGTTAGACTTTCTGTTTACAGTATTAGTTCTGTAACTTTACAGTATCTGTTGTAATAGGTAACAGTATTAGTTGCACAAGGCAACAGTATTAATCATGACTGAATATTTATTAGATCTCATTAACTTTTCTTGATAATTTGATTTTCTATTTTTTATTGGAGATGGATTATGAGTTTTGCTAGTTAAAGACAAGATTGTAGAGGGGTGTTTAATGATTCTATTTGTTAGTTGACCAAGTCTTCTTGAGTTTTGAATCTGAGATTATGGTTGGAAACAATGGGTGTTACATTGAATTATCTTGGATTTGTTTTCTAAACTATCATTTCTGTCATCTCAAGTTTATTCTTGATCAATGGGCAGATATTAGTCAACGGTTTTGTACAGCAGCAGAAGCTGAGATTTATTTTGATAACTTGAAGAATGGAGGGAATTACCTGAAGCCAAACAGGAACTGTAATTCGTCCCATTGGGTAACGGGGTGTGAGCCCGGGTGGGCGTGTAGTACTAATAATGAGGTGCCAGTTGACCCGCAGGATTCGCGGTATATACCTGAAAGAGGATTCAATTGTGATGCATGTTGTGAGGGGTTTTTCTGTCCATACGGCATCACTTGCATGATTCGTAAGTCATAGACAACGGTTTTTAATTTGTTCAAAGGTTTTTCCAATGCCCTCTCTTTAATTTCGGAGTGGTTGTTAGGGGTGAATGGACCAATTTTCCAACCTGGTCTTTACACCTTTTCTCAGTTCCAACTAAGAATTAGCCAATTTGCCATCATTTTTTGTTGTTTAACAATATAAAGAGACGATAAAATACATGTCATTTTGTTCCAACGTTTGTAATTTGTTTTATTTCGGTATGCTACATTTTTTTGCAATATTTCTCCCTTTTCCGTTTTCTTATGGTAAAAAGCTTGCTCATAAATGTGTCCAAACTAATTTAAGTTGAATCATTAGTCAAATCGGTCTCCATTTTGATCTTCACTAGGCGCCTTTTACCTTCACATATAGCACTGAGAGTATTTGAATCAACACCAAATTAACGTATGAAAACATCTTTAAACATTTTCTTTGAACTGTGTAGCCTGCCCAATGGGTTCCTATTGTCCACGCGCTACACTCAACAAAACTACAGGAAAATGTGATCCGTAAGTTTGATTCTTGGTTATAAGTCTTCTCAAATATTCGTCCTTTCCTATCTTATGTGCATTACATATTAATTCGAAGAAATCTTCAGATATTCTTACCAACTTCCGGCGGGATTGCCTAATCATACTTGTGGTGGTGCAAATATGTGGGCAGATGCTCATACAAACACTGAGCTCTTTTGCTCTGCTGGTTTCTATTGTCCAACTAGTACCGAGAGTATAACTTGTAGCAGTGGGTAGTGATCCCCTCCCCAAAACTTTGTTAAACTCTTTCAAATTTTGACTTTGGATCCAAGAACTCCCCTTTGCACTTTATTGCTAATGCATCTCTTTAATATTGTCAGGAATTACTGTCCAATGGGCTCCACAGATGAGAAGTGTAAGTTCTTTAAACTGATTAAAAGTGTGCCCATATCACTTTATTTGATCACTAAAATTTGATATCTTGGTGACCACCTAAAGTATCCGAACTTGTCCCTTTGTCTTAATTGCTAGAATTTGCAGGGTGCTTCAAGTTGACTACATGCAATCCCGAATCAGATAGTCAAAATATTCATGCATATGGAGCTATGCTTATTGTAAGTGTTTCTCTTTGTTAAGTTTTCGGGAAAATGTTTTCTTCTTAGTCATGTAAGTTTGTGCAATTATGCTTTTTGGACACTCCACTTATCCGAATTGAATTTCATCCTGTAAACTTTTTAAAACTTTTAGTCCTTTGACCGGCTACAACGAGTTAGTAACCAATTTTGAAAGTTAACAAAGCGAAATAATAAATATATATCAACTGAAAAATATACCACGTCAACGCTATGGTCGGCTGCTTACCTGTTGTAGCCTTTCAAATGACTAAAAACTTGAATTATGAAAGTTAACAGAACGAAATTCAATTTGGTAAAATGGAGTGCCCTGAAAGCTATAATGGGTAAACTTACAGGTCTGGACGTGCATTTTTCTTCTATTTTTCTTGTGCTATGATATTTCCTTTGGTATATCAGCAGGTATCTGATGTGACCAATTTCTTCCAGGCTGCATTAAGTACTATTCTGCTCATTATATACAACTGTTCTGACCAAATCCTTACTACACGAGAAAGGAGATACGCCAAGTTCAGAGAAGCAGCTGCAAGAACTGCAAGGGAGAAGACAAAAGCACGTGCTCGTTGGAGATCAGCAAAAGATGCTGCTAAAAAGCATGCAGTCGAATTACATTCTCAACTTTCAGGAAAATTTTCTAAGAGGACCATCCCAAATCCAGACGAAGTTAGTATTTTAGACCATGCAGAAATGGTAACAACAGAGGATTTATATCCACCTCCATCGGAAAGAAAACATACAGAACCCAGCCATTTATTGGACATAACACAAGGAACGGAGCGTAACTCTAGTAGTTTCGAAGTTTCCGATTATGATTCTAGGAATAAAAACATCAAGAAGAAAGTTCAAAAGGATAAAGAAATTCATTCTCGTAGTCAGATTTTCAAGTATGCATATTCACAACTCGAGAGAGAGAAAGCTCAACAGCAGCAAAATGAGAACCTTACTTTCTCAGGAGTAATATCGATGGCTACAGACAATGAAACAAGGAAAAGGCCACTGATTGAGATTGCTTTCAGAGATGTAACTGTCACTTTAAAAGGGAAACATAAAAATCTTTTGAGATCTGTAACTGGGAAGATAAAACCCGGGCGGATTACAGCTATTATGGGCCCATCAGGAGCTGGGAAGACGACGTTTCTTTCTGCTCTGGCTGGAAAAGCAGTTGGATGCATGGTTATCGGCACAATTTTAATTAATGGGAAGGCAGTTCCTATCCACTCGTACAGAAAAATCATCGGTTTTGTGCCACAAGATGATATTGTGCATGGAAATCTGACGGTCGAGGAAAATCTATGGTTTAGTGCTAGGTGCAGGTATGTGATGTTTTCCACATGGGTATTGTGACGTAATATTTTTAATTAAAGTCAACATGCATTTTCGAGACGCAAATGGCTTGTGTAGTCTTAATATCAAACATCTCTGCCAAGTTTAGGATCCCAGTATTAAAAAATCTGTCCGGTTTTGGCACCAAAATCGCCAGAAAATTAAAATAGTGTTTGTTTATGTCACGAGAATGTCACATGAGGATTTTTGGGGCCAAATTTGGACTGTAGAGAAGTCATGCGGCCAGAATTGGACAATAGACAAGTTTTAGGGAATAAATATAAATGAATTGATTCCAGACTTTTAGATGTGATGAAATTCTTTTACCCAGTTAACATGTTGTCAGTCTTTGCCACCTTTAAATGTACTTCCTCATTATGTTAAGGTCCTAGATCTTTTTCTTTTCTATTTGATTCCTATTTTTAGTACTGAAACCATTGCAACATGAAATTCCGTATTAATTGCATTTACATGTTTAATATTTTTGAAGACTGTCAGCAGATTTACCAAAGCCGGACAAGGTTCTTATCGTTGAAAGGGTGATTGACTCGTTGGGATTGCAGGCAATACGGGGTTCGTTAGTTGGAACAGTGGAGAAGCGAGGTATCTCTGGTGGGCAGAGGAAACGAGTGAATGTTGGTATTGAGTTGGTGATGGAACCATCATTATTGTTCTTGGACGAACCTACTTCTGGGTTGGATAGCTCGTCTTCTCAGCTGCTTCTTAGAGCACTTAGACGAGAAGCGCTTGAGGGTGTAAATATCTGCATGGTTGTCCATCAACCAAGGTAATAATTAATTACTATTATAGAGAGATATAATGTTTTTTCTTTCCATAACTTTTTACCTTTACGCAAAAGGTCCCAAAACAGTTAACTTTGTCAATTTAGTCCCGACTTTTTAAAAATTGTCAGATTTTCGTCCCTAGGTCGCTGTGAAATTGCAAAAAAACTTCGTCTATAATCATGTGTCTGTCACATGCCATGCTAAATTGAGGGTTTCCGGCCTAGATGCTGATGGGGATCTAGGTGGCATTTTAAAATGATTTCCATTATTTTAAAACAAAATTACATATCATCTATTATAATGATGGTACTTTGCAATTTACCAGTGACCTTGGGACCATAATCGGGCACTTTAAAAAGTTGGTACTAAATTGACAAAGTTGTCTTTTTTGAGGCCTTTTGCATAATGGTAAAGTTATAGGTCCCTTCATATACACAAAATTGTTCAGTATGTCTAAACTCAGTGCCAATATGCATCACTCTCTTATGTAAAGTGGGGATCTCTTTGAAATTTGAACATCAAGATTTTCCTTTTCCTCGTTAAATTTACTACTTCCTTCCTTTTTGCAGCTACACATTGTTCCAGATGTTCGATGATTTGATACTTCTAGCAAAAGGAGGCCTTACTGTCTACCACGGACCCGTGAAAAAGGCGGAGGAACTTCTCCGGTCTTGGTATCATTGTTCCGGAGCGGGTCAACCCTCCCGATCACTATATCGACATTTTGGAGGGGATGGTCAAAACTAGCTCCAGCTCGTGCGTCAGTTACAAAGAACTTCCCTTGAGATGGATGCTGCATAATGGCTATCCTGTTCCACCTGATATGAGAAATAGTAGTGTTGAACCTGCTATGCCAACAACAGATATTGATCATGGTTCTAGTTTAACTGATTCTGCTGCTGAGGATCACTCCTTTGCCGGGGAAGTATGGCAAGATGTTAGAGCCAATGTGGAGCGGAAGCGTGATATTATCAGGCATAATTTCTTGAAATCAACGGACTTGTCCTACCGAAGAACCCCGAATGTTTTCTTGCAGTACAAGTACTTCCTTGGAAGGTATTAATATGATTAGAAATCTCGTATGATCTGAGACTTGATTTTATCTATGTTGGTTGGTTCCTTCGGCTCGCCCAATAGTCATGATCTGTTATACTCCCTCGGTTCCTAATTATCTGCGTGAAAGTTTATCCATTTGCACAAACCAATCTTTTCATTAATTAGGATATCGAAAGACTATTATACCCTTATTTATTACTAGTTGATGGTTAGCATTTATTAGGGGTTAGTATTTAGTTACAAGAAGATAGATAGTATTTATTAGGAGTATTGGTGGAAAGAAATGTAAATTATTAGTTGATATTAGCAAAGCCACAAATAATTAGGAACACCGTTTTGGAGAGAATGAGAATCATTCCTTAAGGAGGGAGTAGCTTTTAGTTGTCTTGCTTATGTGGTCGTAGGACGAGCATTGAAAACCAGACCTTCTCTATCATACCGGAAAATACACAGTTTATTTTGTAAAACTTCTGTTGGTGCACAACCATCATTTTTAATAAAACAACTAATACTTTTTTGTGAAACAATTTACTTCTTTTTAAGAAATACACACAGCGAAACTGGTGTATTCAAGTTCTTGTCTAGTTTGTTTAATTGTTCCTTACAAGAAAATCAATCTCATTCCTTCATCTTATGTAATTCTCAGGGTTAGTAAGCAGCGATTTCGAGAAGCAAAAACCCAAGCAGTAGATTATCTCATCCTGTTGATTGCTGGGGCCTGTTTGGGTTCACTTACTACAGCGAGCGATAAGAACTTCGGTTTTGGTGCTTATACTTACACGATAATTGCTGTTTGTAAGTTTGTAATTCTTTCGGCTCCTATCTAAGCTCGTATCCCATTTGATACACATGATTTTCACTTTGCTAACTACTAAGATCATAAAGCTGGGATTCTTAATCCTAGAGCTTATAACATAGTTTTCGTATTCTCATATATCTTCCTTATGATCCTTATTAAATTGCAGAATTTTTTGTGTTTGTAATAGTTTCTTTCATACCGAATTTCAGCTCTGCTGTGCAAGATTGCAGCTTTGAGGACATTTTCTCAGGACAAGTTACAGTATTGGAGAGAGAGTGCTTCCGGTATTAGTAGCCTGGCCCATTTCGTCTCCAAGGATACTGTTGACATGTTCAATACAGTGATAAAGCCCGTAGTCTATCTCTCTATGTTTTATTTCTTCTGCAATCCTCGTTCCTCGTTTGGATATAACTACGTCGTCCTTCTCTGCCTCGTTTATTGTGTGACTGGCATCGCATATGCCTTGGCCATTTTTCTCGACCCTGGTCCATCCCAGCTGGTAAAGTCTCGTTCTCTTACTATCTATTATGAGTTTGCATTTGCATGATCGTGATAGATCCGACTGTTCATTTCCTGCAGTGCTCGGTTCTACTCCCTGTGGTGCTGACTCTCATTTCAACTCAGCTGAATGCAAGCAAATTCGTGAAAGATTTGGCCAACTTTTGCTTTCCAAAGTGGGCACTTGAAGCGTTTCTTATTGCAAATGCTGAAAGGTACGGTACGATTGCTTTTTCCACGAGCAAATCTTTACACTTGACAGCAATCGGCACTTTTACATGTCATCCAACCAATGCCTAGCATCTACTGCATGAAAACTTTTAGGGTAAATTGCCAAAATCTTCTTGAAGTTTGTCCAACCAAATTAGGAAAAGAACCCGTCGTTTGAATAAATAACCAAATTCCCCTAAAAATTCGTTTAGCTGACGAGTAATGCAATATTACGAAACAATCAGTTGATGCAAATGTATGAGGAAAGACAATACACGTGAAATAATTTTGCATTTCTCGATCAATCAAACAATTTCTTGGGGTATCTAGTAATTATGTAACTTTAGCTAATATGGACTAACCTCGAGGGAGATTTTGGTAATTTACCCTAACCTTTAACGTCCCATCATCAATTAAAGTGATAAGAAGCCTTTTGGTTCCATAACTTGTCTATTGTCCAATTTTGGTCCCAAAAAAGTTAACCTTTTATTTAGTCCCAATAATGAAAATTTTGTCCAATATTTTGCCCAAAATTGTCGAAATTTGAAAACAGTGTCGTTCTTTGTCCACTCAAATGTCCTATTTTGGCTCCATAACTCGTCTACCATCCAACTTTGACCCCAAAGTTCGTGTGAATTTAACAATACCACTTTCAATTTTCCAACAATTTTGGAGCCAAAATTAGACGATCTTTTATTATTGAGATTAAATAGAAGAGGTCAACTTTTTTGGGACAAAAATTGGACAACGGAGAAGTTATGGGACCAAAAAAACCTTTTAACTAGTTAAAATGCGAATCCTAGCTAGAACTAAACATTTAATAGTACTTAGTCTCGTTTATGATTCTTGAATACCTGAGAGGACTGACTATAATGGTTTCGAAAGAGCATGAATTGTCATTAGAAGCTCGATTTATACTTTTCTGCCCGTGTGATAACTGCTGCTAAAAATTGATTGTTGTGCGAATTCAGGTACTATGGTGTGTGGCTCCTAACACGGTGTGGGGCGCTTCTAAAGTACGGGTACAATGTCCACCGTTGGTCGCTTCGTTTATCTCTTCTCATCCTCTGTGGTCTAGTTTTCCGAGCCATAGCTTTCATTGGCATGCTAACTTTTCAGAAGAAGTGATCACGTGCAAACCTCAGTACCACCTGTTGTTTTCGACGTAAATGTCGACGTCTTTTCATTCAGTTCGTATATCAGTTTGCAAAAGAAGCAACTCCAGCATCTGCTTAAACAATAATCTATATTTCTCCTCAATGTGGATTAGCAGATGGATGTTTACTAGCCTGAAACAGGCCTACACGAGTTGTATATTTTTTAACAGTTTTTTGTGTAATTTTAAACAGAATTGCTAGGTTCGGTTCGGTTAGTAATCAAAGATTAAATTTTATTTTTTCAATATAGAATTACCAGTTCAAAATTACCTAAAATTACAAGAACAGATATTATGTTCAATCGATGGGTTATATATATATATATATATATATATATATATATATATATATATATATACTAGTTCTTATACCCGAGTATTACACGGGTTGAAACAATGTTGATGTTAAAAAAAAAATTCTAAAGTTTTCATTTATTTATTATGAAAGATTTTGCCAGTTAAAAAGGGCAAATTAATTTTAATAATTGTGAATGATAAATATTTATTATTAATTTTTTTTTTGAAAAAATAGTTATTTGAAATATTTTAAAGAAGTTATATCTTCGCAAAATCTGATACATAATTTTTTTAGACAAATATTTATTATACAAAATTTTTAAAAATAAAATCTAATTGTTTGTATATTTTGCAAATTTTTTAGAAAATGTAATTTTTTTGAACAATTTTAAAGAGTTATAATTAATCATATCTACGCAAGATTTTATATATAATTTTATTTTTGAATACTAATTAATTGGTATATAAAGTACTCCCTCCTTTTAATAGATGTCATTCTGGAGTTTTTAAGACAAATTAAGGACATGTTTTTTTTCCAAAATTAACCTTAATTAATATTATTTAAAATTCTTAACAATAAATACTATTGATTGAAAAATTAAACACACAACACATTTATAGGAAATTTAAAATTTAAATTACAATATCAAGGATAAATATGAGATAAAGGGAGATAAAATACCAGAACAACATCTATTTCACAAATAATTCAAAATGCTAAAACGACATGTAAATAAAAAAGGAGGGAGTAAAAAATATAACTCAAATTACTTATCTCAATAATCCTTGAAATATATACAAAACATGAATATTAATTGCTATGAACAAATTATAAGAACGCATCCACAATTAATTCAACACTCAAATTACTTACCTCAATATTTCGTGCAATATAAAAAAGCTCACTGCAATACAAAATAATTACACAATTACAAATAAATATTCATAATGAATTTGTAACTCAAATTACTTACCTCAATATTCTTTGCAATATATACAAAATGCCTCAAATTACTTACCTCAATATTCCCTACAATATATACGAAATGTGAATAGTAATCGCTATGAACATATTAGAAGAAAATTCTCCACAACTAATTCAACACTCAAATTACTTACATCAATACTCCGTGCAATATACAAAATAATTACACAATTGCAAACATTCATAATCAATTCATAACTCAAATTACTTACTTCAATACTCCCTACAATATAAAATCAAATTAAATGTACAACATAAAATTAGATTAAAAAAATTCATAGAATTAGAAATGAATTCATAACTCAAATTATTTATTTCAATACTCCCTGCAATATATACAAAACGTGAATATTAATCGCTATGAATAAATTAAAAAAAAATTAATCCACAATTAATTCAACACTCAAATCACTTGTCTCAATGCTCCGTGCAATAAATAAAAACCTCCCTATTTATTTTTTTAAAGCAAATATAAAATGTAAATAACTTATTTATAAATTTACAAAAGGATGGATTTCAAAATTGGTGTATCCTAATCCCACTCCCTTTGCAATAAAGTGGCAAATTAGTTCGAGCAAAAATTACATTTAATTTGTATATATAATTTATATATGAAATATTTGAATAATAAAAAACGAAGAACATAATCTAATATAACAATATCAAAAGGAGAAAACAACTGAAATTAACAAATACCAAAATTTCTGAATAACAAAAATTGAGAATCAAATTAAACTCAAGAGACAGATAGAGAATATGAAATTAAAACATTCTATAACTTCAAAAATGAACATATCACAACTACAAAAAATCTAATAGGAAATGAAGATAAACACTCAGAAACATCAGAAAAAGAACAACACACAAATGACACTATATCAGAAAGATTATCACACTATATCACTATATGCATCCTTATTATAGCACACAAATATGAAGAAAATAACTACCATATTTATTTATCGATTTATACCGAGTGACGTATAGATTAACGAAACACCTTCTAAAATATGTTGATTCAATAATTCAATACCGTAAAATAGACAAAGAATGAGAAACTCTTAATAATTTAATTCATCATTCCACTGAATAAAACGATTAGAAGACTGACTCTTAAATAGACTTGAAACCCTAATTAAAAAATAAACATAAATATATGGAAATAATCAAAATATATCATACTTAATAAATTAAAGATTTTAAAACTAATTTTTTAATAATTTTGATTCTCCAAATTCGCTCATAATTATTCGAGATTGCTATCGCGGTCTCGTCTCCATCACTAATTCCCCTATTTTTTTTTAAGTTGAGAATACAATTACATAAGATGAATTGTACATTGATAAATGGTGCAACAGAATACTATAATCAGAACACTTAAATGGCCATAACTTTACCTAAATAATTTCAGGTGCAACCACAAAGCAATCCATACCACCAACAAAACACGAAAATGAAAAAGGATAAAATGTTATCCATGAAATATGGGCATAAAAATATGTTATTTTACAACAAAGTGACATGTCTATTATTCATGAAATATGAGCATAAAAATATGTTATTTTACAACAAAGTGACAGGTTCATCTGCTAGAACATCGAGGGAAAACAAACAAAATGATTAATTTAATTACACAATTGTAATCAACATTCATAACCTAAATGGGGTATGGGCGTATTTGAAAAAGAAGAAATTCTAAATTAAAATTTTAATTTAATTACACAATTGCAATAAATATTCATAATCAATTCAAAACTCAAATTACTTACCTCAATACTCCCTGCAATATACAAAATAAATTATTAATTTAATTACATCCTAAATTAAAGATTTAATTTAATTACACAATTGCAATAAACATTCATAACCAATTCAAAACTCAAATTACTTACCTCAATATTCACTGCAATATACAAAATAAATTATTAATTTAATTATACAATTGCAATAAACATTCATAAACCAGTATAGAATTCAAATTATTTACATCAATACTCCCTGCAATATACAAAACAAAATTTAATTACACAATTACAATAAACATTCATAACCAATTTAGAATTCAAATTATTTACCTCAATCCTCCATGCAATATACAAAATAAAATCAAATTAACAAATTCTTCAAATTAAGATAAATTACTTGTCTAAATACTTCATGCAGTATACAAAATAAAATAAAATTAATAAATTCATTAAATTAAAAAAAGTGTTATGAACAGAAAAAAAAACCCTAGATTGAGTATGGGTTGAACGTGAGTTTTGCACCCTTTTTTTTTTGTTTCGGTACTCTTTGTATCCTTATTCAATTATAATATTCAATTAGATTAACTTAGGATGATACACTTTCACGATATATGAATATTTATAAATATGATATATCGTGAATATATATAAATATATATAAAATTTAAAATTTAATTTAATTAGATAGATTAAAATTTTAACTTAAGTAACTTTTAATGTGAGTGCACGATTTTGAAACGAAATAATTTGGTTGAATTTGGTTTTGCGCAGACTGACGTGGTTTCGCCACATAGACTGAAATAGGTTTACCAATATATAGTATTAAGATTAAGATTAAGATATACAATTTTGATATGGAGCCTAATTAGTGACATGATAATCCTCCTCAACATTTATTTACTTAATTACAAAAACAACAATTAAATCATAGATTTTTTTAGATCTTTTTTAATTTCCTTAGTATCTCGATTCATATATATCTTAATAATATATATTGGTAAACCTATTTCAGCCTATGTGGCGAAACCACGTCAGTCTACGTAAAACTCAATTCAGGTTATACTTCTTTTGCAATTGTAATATTTATTTCTTCTGAACTTTTTAATCTCACGTCCAATATTCATGTTTTGTATATATATTTAATTCTTTCTTTTTTTAATTTTGTAATTTGATCATCACTTATATCTAATATAATTTGATTTTATTTTTTATATTACAGGCAAGGGTGCAGAAGTCGAAAATCGGTAATCGGGCGGATATGGACCGCCTAGCGCCTAGGCCGTCTAGGCGGGGACTAGTCGGTTTGATTTTTTTTGTTATTTTTTTCATCTAAATGAGTTTTATTTACTACTTATCGATATATTATAACAAAATTACACTTCAAAATTAATTAACAAATTCATTATACAACTGCCTAAATCTAGATAACAATTGAAACACTTTTTCTTATATATATTATCCATTATAGAGTACAAGATAATTAATTTAACATAAAAAAACTAAACAAATTTGTGTTTTGGAATTATAGTGTAGTGAAAATTATAAAATTTTGTCTTATCATGCATCAATTTATTCTAAGAACAAAGTCTCTCATTATCAAATAATACCTTAGTGTTGGACACCTAGCTCCCGACTTAGTTGTCTAGCTCCCGACTCGGTCGCCTAGGCGGCGCCTAGGCAAAATCGGGTAGGCCGACGACCGCCTAGCGCCTAGACGCCGCCTAGGCGGGGATTAGTCGGGACTTTTACATCACTGATTACAGGGAGTATTGAAGTAAGTAGTTTAAGTTTTGAATTGATTATGAATGTTTATTGCAATTGTATAATTATTTTGTATATTATAGGGAGTTTTTTTTTTTAATATTGCACGGAGTATTGAGGTGAGTAATATGAGTGTTGAATTAGTTGTGGATGAGTTTCTTCTTTTCTTTTCATAGTGATTCTTCTAATTTGATGAATTTGTTAATCTAAATATTCACGTTTTGTATATTTAATCTGATGCAATTCTTTTAATTTGATGAATTTATTGATCTGATTTTGTGTTATATATTTAAATATGATTGTTTGAACGAAATAATGTTAAATTTTATGTCATGTGAAGTATTTAGTTTTTTATATTACAAGGAGTATTGAAGTAGGTAATTTAAGTTTTGAATTGATTATGAATATTTATTGTTTTTTGTGCAATTATTTTGTATATTGTAGGGATTTTTTTTATATTGCACGGAATATTGAGGTAAGTAATTTGAATGTTGAATTAATTGTGGATGAGTTTTTTCTTTTCTATTCATAGTAATTCTTCTAACTTGATGAATTTGTTAATCTAAATATTCACGTTACTGATTCAGGCGAAACCACGTCAATCTGCGCAAAGCCTTTTGTGTGTGAATTTGTATTGTATATTTAATTTGATTTTATTTTTTTATATTGCAGAGAGTATTATTGTAAGTAATTTGAGTTATGTATTGATTATATTTACTGGAATTGTGTAATTATTTTGTATATTGCAGATTTTTTTTTTGACAAAAACTTGTGTGAACCTGAGTTCACTGTGAACTCGGTTTTTTTAGTATCACTGTTATGTACACAAAATCTCACTGTTATGCATAAAAACTATCACTGTTATGCACAAAAACAATCACTGTTTAGAAAATGCTTTATATTTTTAAACAGTAAAAGTTTTTGTGCATAACAGTGATAGTTTTTAGCCATAAGAGTGATAGAGTCCATGCATAGACCTAGTTCACGGGAGTGTTACTTTTTTTTTATATTGCACGGAATATTGAGGTAAGTAATTTGAATATTGAATTAGTTATGGAGGAGTTTCTTCTAATCTGTTCATAGCGATTAATATTCACGTTTTGTATATATTGCAGAGAATATTGTGGTAAATAATTTGAGTTATGAATTTGTTATGAATATTTATTGCAATTGTGTAATTATTTTGTATATTGCAATTAGTTTTTTTATATTGCATGAAGTATTGAAGTAAGTAATTTGAGTGTTGAATTAGTTGTGGATGAGTTTCTTCTAATTTATTCATAGTGATTAATATTCACGTTTTATATATATTGCAGGGAGTATTGAGGTAAGTAATTTAAGTTATGAATTTGTTTCTAATTTTATGAATTTTTTAATCTGATTTTGTGTTGTATATTTAATCTAATTTTATATTGCAGGGAGTATTGAGGTAAGTAATTTGAGTTATGAATTGATTAGGAATGTTTATTGCAATTGTATAATTATTTTGTATATTGCAGGGAGTTTTTTTTTTTTATATTGCATGGAGTATTGACATAAGTAATTTGAGTGTGGAATTAGATGTGGAGGAGTTTCTTCCAATATGTTCTATTTAATCTGATTTTATTATTTTATATTGCAGAGACTATTGAGGTAAGTAATTTGAGTTAATGATTGGTTATGAATGTTTATTGTAATTATTGAATTATTTTGTATATCGGGGATTTTTTTTTATGTTGCACGGATTATTGAGATGTGAAAATAAAGATAATTTTATCTCGATACTTTCTATAGAACAACTTCAATATACTGTTTATTTATATAAATTTTTGAAAGGTATACATATATATATACCCATTTACTTAAAGTTAAATATGTCATATTAACTTATCTTTTGCCTATCATAATATTTTTCGCTTATAATATTGAAATATTTTTTCAATTTCTCCCATAATCACTAAATCGTAAATTAAAAATCTTAAGTACATCATTTTTGCACGAGGATATGAATTTTATGTTTATATACCAATTAATTAGTATAACAGTTAGATTTTCCAAAGATAATATTATATATATCAAATCTTGCATAAATATAATTAGTTATAACTCTTTAAAATTGTTCAAAAAATTATTTTTTTTTAGAAATTTTGTAAAATATATAAACAATTAAATTTTATTTTCAAAGATTTTGTATAATAAATATTTATCTTAAAAATATATGAATCAAATCTTGCATAGATATTTTTTAAATTTTTTTGTCATTCATAATAGAAAAAAATTAATTCACATTTTCTAATTGAAAATCTTTTTTAATAAATAAATAAATATATTAGAATTTCTTTTATCACATCAAAATTATTTCAACCCCGTGTAAATACGCGGGTATACGAACTAGTATATATATATATAATTTAAACATCTGAGCAATTAGTGTAGACCTGGAATGCTTGGTTACTAAAAAATTTTAGATAATGCAATGTCGAATACTCCGGAGGTACTTGGGTATGTGGATACGGGTGGGGTACGCACTCGATACGCCACATGACGTGTCCCAATTAAAAATAATATTAATAATTTTGAGTACCATGTCGGACACGTCTGATCAGCATGTTAAACACATATAGGATACACGCAAGGTCAAAGTTGCAAAATCAATTTTTTTAACCTTGAAGTAAGCGTGTCTTAAGTATTAAATTAATTCAAATTAAATCTAGGTCACAAGCAGTAAAAATAATATTGATTTTCTTTATTGCTTACACGATAACAATGTCAATCTGTTCATCGTTCACATGTTTTATTATGGTGTTTCTCTTACTTTAATTTTATGTTTGTTTATGTGTTAAACAAAATTGAATATGGATACAAATACATGTATTTTAGAAAAAAAATTGTGAAAATATTTATGTTTACATGGATAATACAAAATAATTTAATAAAATTATAGTCATACCCACCATTGCCGTATTTTACCTAATTTTTTTTGAAAATATGTGTCACAATACTCATACCATATCGTACCCGTATCCATGCAACCTAGGTGTAGATCATAGTTACTTTTATTTTAATTACACATGAATATTATACGAACTAAAATCACGAGAATGTTATTCCAACATGGAGACTGTTGGGATTATACTGGAAAGTATACTTTTACTTTGTATAATCAGACTGAATTTCGGACTTATTTACTGAAATAAATTGTTTATCACTGATGCTTGAAATATCATCGAATGTTACATATATTTACTGCATAACTGTTCAATAAATAAGACGTTTACATTGTAGTTAATTTAGTGATACCGATCACGTAAGATTAAATTAACAAATTTTTTGTAATTAAAAGTACAACATTCACGACCTAGATGGAAATGAATAATTCATCGTGAAAGGTTGAAGTGTAAGGCTCAGATTGGTTTGTCTTGACAGGATATTACAGTAGTGCATGTCGAATGCACTGAAGAGGACCTACATGAGGACAAATTCTCCAGAACTGAACTAGGAAGAATTAGACCTCAGTGGTTAGTTATTTCTTAATCTTCGTCCCTTAAATAGGATTGCGTGTGGTTAGTAACTATTGCTTTGACTTATTACGGGTAGAGAATCGAGAGATTCAATACTTTATATCTTGGGCAATATTATTGGTCACACGCGATTGCTAAGATTTAATACGGAGAATCGTGGTGCAAGCACGCTTTGTGCGATTTACCCCCCTCGGAGGTTCATAAGTTTTATCATACCAAATCTTGCAAGTGGAACTAGTTTTTTGGTATGGATAATAATGTTGAACCGTTCTTTACCAAGGATAAAAGATATTAATTAATGGAAAGCTATTTCAAAGTGGCTTGAATTAATTAATGGGCTAGATAATCTTAAACACGGAAATAATAACTTTGAGTCATATTAACGTAATATGGGTTAAGATGGATAGTCAATATTAATTATGTAGTGGGATTAATTAATATTTATGGGCTTGAATAATATTGTGGCTCAATATTGATAATTCAAGATCCATTGGAAGGTCCAATCTTAATTCTCCTAAAGGCCCTCAAGTAGCACAACATAAAAGTCCAATAACCAAAAAAAGGTGTTTAAAAATAAAATAAATTTTTGTTGCATTATTTTCCTTGAATTTCGAAATTATTAAAGAAAAGGAGGGAGAAGAATTTTCTTGAAAATATTTTATGGAAAGGAGATAAGTATTCTTGGAATACAAGATTATCCCATAAATTCAAGAAATCTCCCACTTGGTTTCTTTAATTGTAATTTTCGAAATATATAGAGTAATAATAGGAAGAAGGATTTTCTTGATTTTCTTGAAAAGATTTTATGGAAAAAGATATGTATTCTTGGAATACAAGAATATCTCATAAATTCAAGAAAGATCAAATCTTGAAAAGTCTCCTATTAATTTCGAAAAAAATGGGTTAAATAAGGGTGTGAGATTTTTGTGGAAAAATACACATGGAAAGAAGAATATATGGGATATACTCAAGATTTCTTGGAGATCAAGAAAAGATCTTTCCTAACCCTATTTTGAGTCCTAAGTTTCGTTCCCCTCTCTATTATAAATAGGGGATGAATGTTTCATCCTCAGTGAACACGAAAATTGGTTTTTCGGAAAAATATCAGCGTCGATAAAATATCAAATATTTTGAAACGTCGACAGATTGTGTATTTTCGAAAAATGTCAATTGTTAGTGTACAATTCCATGTCTTTGGAAAAATTAGTAAATCCACAAAGGTGGTGCAACAAATTTTATTTTCCTTTTGTTAATTGTTCGCGTTTTTTTTCCACCGGATTGACGAAAGCAAGGACTAGGGAATACTTGGGAAGACTTTTTTGGTGTGTTTAATCGACGAGACCATTGCCACTCTCAAGAGGTTAGTTCACGTAAACCCATAGCAATTCCGCATCGTAGGATTTATGTGAACCGTTTATATGCATGATTTGTTGTTGAATTATTATTTGAATTAATATAGGATTAATTCATGCTAGTAATAATTGTCGTAATTAAATTTGTATTTAAATATTCATCCCGAATAGATCCGCAATTAATTCCCCAACAAATCGTATCGAGCCTCGGTTTTGGGCTCTGAATTTTAAATTGTAATTTAATTAAACTTTCATTAAATTTAAAATTGGATAGTAGAATTGCTAGATCTTTTTTTTGGTATCCAATTGTCATGGAATTTAATGTGTTTATTTATGCATGCATATAAATTGTGGTTTTTTTTTTAATTCGACTCGTTCGAATTCGTTTTACCTCGTGAGAAAATCCACGAGTAGATTAGAATTTGTTTGATTTGATCAATGTAATAAACTAGTCTAGATTCTAGGTTTATTTATTTTGTAAATAAATTGTAACCGGATCGGGAACGGATACGAGACGGCGAATTAAAAGACGATCCTAACCCCAGCAAGGGCAAGCAGCGGTCGCGCGAAACGCGTGTTAAGGGAGGCAAGCGACGACGCGACGCCAAGGGCGCCAAGACGGACGTATGAGGCCGGAGGGCCGAAACAAGCTGGATTTGACGCTGGCGACGCTGGTGGCGCTGCGAGGCGGGGCGATGTCACGAGGCGCTACCAGGCGGTGACGCGGGGCGAAAGGTACGCGGGCGCGCGAGGTCAGCCGAGACAAGCTGCTGGGCGATGCCACCGAGGCTGCGCGCGCTGGCCTCGACGAGGGCGCTACGCGACGACGCCGAAGCTTTATGCACAAGACGGACGCCACTCGACATGGCCGGAGTGCTAGGGCATCCCGGACCATGAGTCGGTCGATGACGGCGTGGCTTGACAAGGCATTTTTTTTGAAATGGTCAAGTGGGAGCTTTTCGAGACGAACGATGAAGGCTATGAAGACGATTTCTCAAGATCAAGACATGACAAAAATTAACCATGACAATTGGATAAATGTGCCCAATATGTTTAATCTTTTGTCTTGATGTTTATGCATTATTTTATGCTTATTTAAATTGTGTTTAAATTTGCGATGCATGAGAAAATATTTTGAAAAATCTCACTTTCGAAAATTACTAAGTATGTTTAAACAATTAATTGATAATTTTATTCCGGATAATAAAATTGAATTAATTTTGACCTCCATGATTTATTTATTTGTGAATTCTTTTGGAAAAATTCCTCCCACGGGACGGTCAAAAGATAGCTTTCACATGAATAAATTCCAAATAGATGATTGTGGATTCTGTATTTAATCATGGTTATTACTTAGGTATAAAATTGATATGCATATACTTCTCCGAAGTCCCTGTCAATTTTATATTGGTCAAGTGGGAGCCAACTATTAATCTGGATATTAAAGGTTTGTAAATCGTTTTGTTTGCAACTCGTTGCTTGAATGTGTTTAAATAATGACCCACCCCATGTGGCTTATTTAAACTGTTTTGAGATGTTGTGATCGTGTTCATATTTTTTGAGATTTTAATATGAAACATGTGATCGAACCTTGTGATATATTTGTGCTTATGCATATTATTATTTATTTCGATTCGAAAGATGTTGTAACCTTTTAATCCATTGCTATTATACTTAAAGTCAATAGAATAAGTATGGAAACTATATTGATTGGAAACGAAAAATTATAATTGTCCTAATCGCATAAAAAGCACAAGTAGATTCTTGACACACCAAAATCAGATGAGCCAACTAACGAGTCAAAAATGCGGGACTCGTCAGATCACCTTGCGAGAGATTTCGTCGCTGAAATGGTGGAGGGCAAACCCGTAAGGGATTACGTTCTCAAAATAAATGGCCCATCTGAACAAACTTGAGGTTCTGAGTGCAGATTATAATCTGGAGACTCGGATGAATTTGGTACTTCACTCTCGCCCAAAAGTTTCGAGCATTTTGGCCTCGCTAATGATTTGTTGCAAGCTTTGGTCTCGGCAGAGATGTTGATGGGGCACCAAACTCAAGCTTTGAGCGGCAAGTGGTCCATCTTCATCTTCTAGGCCAAGGGTAGGCAAGAAGAAGAAGAGAACCAAAAGCCATAAGCAATAAAACTCAACTGTTGCCAAGGGTAATGGTAAGATGGGGAATGCTTGTGGTGTCAAGGAAAATCCAAAGAGGAAGTGCTTAAGCTGCGGTGAAAGAGGACAATGGAGGTTTGCCTGTTCCAACCCCAAAAGGGCCGGAAAGAAAGGTAATTCTCACGCACTAATTGTTGAAACTTGTTTAGCGGCGATACTTCTCATTCGTGGGTAGTTGATACGGGATCCACTAATCATGTTTGTTTCACCGTTCAATCTGATCCCACAACTTAGTGGCGGTGAGATCCTCATCACATTGAGGCGTGCTACGAGAGGCGCAAATTGGCAGATGGGAGAAGTGCACCTGTTTTTTGTGGACATAGTTTTAATTTTAAGAGATGTTCTTTATGTTCCCAGTTTTAGAAAGAATTCACTTTCAGTTTCTAAAAATTCTGTTAATGGATACTTAGTTTCTTCTAATAAGAATGACATCATTTCTTGAAATGATGAGTGTATCTGTTTTGAGACATTGATGGAAAATCTCTATACAATTAATTGTGCACACCACTCACGAAATGCATCCTATAACACATCAACTGTTTCCGATAAAAGAAAACGTGAACGAGACACTTCTATGGCATCTAAGATTGGGACATATTAATCCAAAGAGGATCCAAAGGTTGGTAGAAGACGGTTCACTGGAGTCTCTCCAAGTTGAACCAATTCCAACCTGCGAATCATGTTTGGAGGGTAAAATGACCAAGAGGGCATTCAGAGCCAAGGGGAATAGAGCCAAAGAAGTGTTAGAAATCGTTCACACAGACGTTTGTGGTCCAATGTCAACCAAAGCAAGAGGAGGTTGTGAGTATTTCGTCACTTTTATTGATGACTACTCAAGGTACGACTATATTTTCCTTATGAAGCATAAATCTGAGACCTTTGAGAAATTCAAAGAATTTAAGGCTCAAGCAGAGAATCATAGGGAAAAACGTATCAAGTCTCTACGATCCGATCGTGGAGGCGAGTACCTCAGCGATGAGTTTTTGAACTACTTGTCTGATGAAGGGATTGCATCCCAGCTGACTGCACCCTGAACCCCTCAACAAAATGGGGTTGCAGAGCGAAGAAACAGAACTCTTTTGGAAATGGTTAGATCAATGATGAGTTATGCAGATCTTCCCAAGTCGTTCTGGGGTCTTGCCTTGGAAACAGCGCCTTACATTCTGAACTTGGTGCCATCCAAATCGGTTCCCAAAACTCCCAAAGAATTGTGGACCGGGCGCAAGCCTAGTTTGAGACACATGAGAATTTGGGGGTGTCCGGCCTACGTGTTGGACAAGGAAGCCGGAAAATTGGATCCTCGATCAGAATTAAGGTTGTTTATAGGATACACCAAGGGAACAAAAGGGTGTATGTTCTATGGTCCCGAAGATCAAAAAGTGGTAATAAGCACCCACTTTAGATTTTTGGAAGAAGACTATATGAACGAAAGAAGACCCAGAAGTGAGATTACCTTAAGTGAGCTAAGGGGGCTAACCTCATTGCCAACTGTACAAGATGACATACCAAACGACACACTTACACAATCGGAACCTCGTCGTAGTGGGAGGGTTGTAAGACAGCCCGAGAGATTCATGGGGATAGGAGAGTCCTCGGAATTGATTCCCGGACAAGACGAATTAGACCCATGGACATATGATGAGGCAATCCAAGACAAGGATGCGGTTTCTTGGTAAAAGGCAATGAAAGCAGAAATGAGTTCTATGGAGCATAACAGAGTGTGGGAGCTAGTCGAACCACTAAATGGGGTCAAACTCATTGGTTGCAAGTGGGTATACAAGAGAAAAAGGGGACCGGACGGGAAGTTGGAAACCTTCAAGGCAAGGCTTGTGGTAAAAGGTTATACTCAGAAAGAAGGGATCGACTATGAGGAAACCTTTTCACCTGTAGCAATGCTCAAGTCCATCCTGATTCTCTTGTCGATTGCTGCGCATCTCGATTTTGAAATCTGACAAATAGATGTCAAGACAGCTTTCCTTAATGGAAGTCTTGATGAAGAAATCTATATGCAACAACCCTAAGGCTACATTGGAAAGGGCCAAGAACACCTAGTTTGTAAGCTCATGAAGTCCATTTACGGACTCAAACAAGCATCCAGAGCTTGGAAACAATGTTTTGATCATGTAATATAGTCTTATGGGTTTGATCAAAACGAGTTCGAAAGTTGTGTGTACAAAAAGCGTGTCGGAACTGCATTGGTATTCTTAGTACTATACGTAGACGACATTCTGATCATCGGGAACGATGTAAAGGTGTTATCAGACGTAAGGGCATGACTTTCAAAACAGTTTGATATGAAGGACTTAGGGAAAGCCAGGCACATCCTTGGGATCAAGATCACTCGAGATCGCAAGAAAATGATGATGGGCTTATCGCAAGCTTCATACATAGACACTGTCTTGAAACGATTCAGCATGTAGGATTCCAAGAAAGGCTTCGTACCTTTCAGGCATGAAATCCATCTATCCAAGGAAATGTGCCCTAAGACAGAAAAGGAGATAGATGACATGAAAGGCATTCCTTATGCTTCGGCTGTCGGAAGCCTTATGTATGCAATGCTGTGCATGAGACCAGATATCTGCTTTGTCGTTGGCATGGTAGCAAGATATCAAAGTAACCCGGGGAAAGAAAATTGGACGACAGTTAAAAACATTCTGAAGTATCTGAAAAGAACTCGAGATAGAATGTTGGTTTATCAGTCAGATAGTATAATCCCCATCGGCTACAAGGACTCGGATTTCCAATCAGACAAAGATTCCAGAAACTATCTGCCTCAGTTAGTGTGCTTTCATTTGGGAAGTGTAGCCATGAAATGGACGAGTGTGAAGTAGAAATACATCACTGACTCAACCATGGAAGTCGGGTAAGTAGCTGTTTGTGAAGCAGTGAAGGAACCAGTTTGGCTCTAGACCTTCTTAGTGGACTTGGATGGAGTTCCGAATTTGTCTAGCAATATTTGCTAGGGGCAGTTGCAAATTCAAGGGAACCAAGAGTTCACGAGTCAAACAAGCACACTGAAGGAAAGAAATCTTAGACTAGAAATCGTTAAGAGAGGAGATGAAGAGGTGGCTAAGATCGCGTCAGAAGACAACCTAGCTGATCCATTCACAAAGGGTCTGCCTTAGAATACATTCGAGAGACATGTGAAAGGAATGGGTGTCAAGACCGTTGCCAATTTGCTTTGAGTATAAGTGGGAGACATTATTAGGTTCGTGTAGGTGACATTAGTTGTCACGTACTACACGAGACATGCTGTAGTATACTTAAAAGCAGACTTTGAGTATAAGTGGGAGATTGTTGGGATTATACTGATAAGTATGTTTTTACTTTGTATAATCAGACTGAATTTCGGACTTATTTACTGAAATAAATTGTTTATCACTGATGCTTTAAATATCATCGAATGTTACATATATTTACTGCATAACTGTTCAATAAATAGTACGTGTTACATTGTAGTTAATTTAGTGATACCAGATCACATAAGATTAAATTAACAGTCCCTTGTAACTAAAAGTACAATATTCACGACCTAGATGGAAATGAACAATCCATCGTGAAAGGTTGAAGTGTAAGACTCAGATTGGTTTGTCTTGACCAAGAGATTACACTAGTGCATGTCGAATGCACTGAAGAGGACCTACAGGAGGACAAATTCTTCAGAACTGAACTAGGAAGAATTAGACCTCAGTGGTTAGTTATTTCTTAATCTTCGTCCCTTAAATAGGATTGATTGTGGTTAGTAACTATTGCTTTGACTTATTACGGGTAGAGAATCAAGGAGATTCAATACTTTATATCTTGGACAATATTATTGGTCACATGCAATTGCTAAGATTTAATACGAGAATCGTGGTGCAAGTACGCTTGTTCGATTTGTTCCCCTTGGGAGGTTCATAAGTTTTATCATACCGGATCTTGCAAGTGGAACTAGTTTTTCGGATGGATAATAATGTTGAACCGCTTTTTTTCCAAGGATAAAAGATATTAATTAATGGAAATCTATTTCAAAGGGCTTGAATTAATTAATGAGCTAGATAATCTTAAACACGGAAAATAATAACCGGGAGCCATATTAACTGTAATATGGGTTAAGATGGATAGTCCAATATTAATTATGTAGTGGGATTAATTAATATTTATGAGCTTGAATAATATTGTGGCTCAATATTGATAATTCAAGATCCATTGGAAGGTCCAATCTTAATTCTCCTAAAGGCCCCTCAAGTAGCCCAACATAAAAGTCCAATAACCTCGAAAAATGTGTTTAAAAATAAAATAATTTTTTGTTGCATTATTTTCCTTGAATTTCGAAATTATTAAAGAAAAAGAGGGAGAAGAATTTTCTTGAAAATATTTTATGGAAAGGAGATAAGTATTCTTGGAATAAAAGATTATCCCATAAATTCAAGAAATCTCCCACTTGGTTTTTTTAATTGTAATTTTTGAAATATATAGAGTAATAATAGGAAGAAGGATTTTCTTGATTTTCTTGAAAAGATTTTATGGAAAAATATGTATTCTTGGAATACAAGAATATCTCATAAATTCAAGAAAGATCCAATCTTGAAAAGTCTCCTATTAATTTCAAAAAAATGGGTTAAATAAAGTTATGTGAGATTTTTGTGGAAAAATACATGGAAAAGAAGAATATATAGATATCTTTCAAGATTTCTTGGAGATCGAAAAAAATCTTTTCTAACCCTATTTTGAGCCCTAAGTTTCGTTCCCCTCTCTATTATAAATAGGGGATGAATGTTTCATCCCCAGTGAACACGAAAATTGGTTTTTCGGAAAAATATCAGTGTCAATAAAATATCAAATATTTTGAAACGTCGACAGATTGTGTATTTTCAAAAAATGTCAATTGTGAGTGTACAATTCCATGTCTTTGGAAAAATTAGTAAATCCATGAAGGTGGTGCAACAAATTTTATTTTCCCTTTTGTTAATTGTTCGCGAGTTTCCTTCCACCGGATTGACGAGCAAGGACTAGTGAATACTTGGGAAGACTTTTTGGTGTATTTAATCGACGAGACCATTGCCACTCCAAGAGGTTAGTTCACGTAAACCCGTAGCAATTCCTCATGCGTAGGATTTATGTGAATTGTTTATATGCATAATTTGTTGTTGAATTATTATTTGAATTAATATAGGATTAATTAATGCTAGTAATAATTGTCAAAATTAAATTTGTATTTAAATATTCATCCAAAATAGATTTGGACAATTAATTCCCAACCGAGACAACCTTATAAAATTATAAGGTGAACAAGTTGATGGACAGAAAAGCTACAATGAATAAATCCACACGAAACTCCTAGTTAAGAACGGACCCTATCAAATCAATTAAATTGTTAGATTAGTCAGACACATAAATTATTGAACCAGTCATATATGTTAAATGAATTACTATTATCCTTTGACTATATGAAAAGATCAAATCAACAAACAAACTAAAATGTATATTTTGTAGTCTTTTACATATTATTATACTATACACGACTTTAGTTACATTTTTTTTAATTAATTTAGAGAAATAAGATTAATATTATGGTTTTACTCATTTCTATTTTTTTAATCATGACCTGAAAAATACTAGTAAAATTACTAATTTGAGCATGAAAATCATTTCCTATCAATTAGATACTTAGTAAATAGGAAATTATGGTCTAAAATATAAAAAATATAAATTTAAGTATGTAATTATATGTAATTATTTTTTAGAGAATCATTTTTTAGATGGTCCATAATAAGAGTCATATTTCCTTTTAGAATATGATTGAGTATGAGCTCCACAAATTCATATAGATCATGTAGTATATAATAAGACTAAATGAGATCTCTCATATACACCTTTGCCATTATTTTTTGTATATATATATAATGTCTTCTTATTTTTCATTGACATGAAATTAATTTTTTTCTGAGACCGTAATTTATGAAAATATCATTGGGCAAGTGAAAACTACAAAATGTCAAATATGATATTAAAATTTGTGAGTTCTAAATATATATATTCATGTTTGAATTGACAAAACTCTAAGAACTTAATTTTAATTATGAGTTATGTCACTATAGATCATTTTTTATCATTAAATTTTTTAAGTTATAGAAACCTTAATACCAGAATTGTTGTCATTAAATGTCTGTGTTCTTGCTAATAAAACCAATGAAAGATTAGAATTATTAATTCATCAAATCAATCAAGTCAAGGCACACTAAAAGATTATTTGTGTATTTAGATTTTATGATCAATTATGAAGATTTTTGGGATGAGTTTTCATGGAAACATCGGGTTCATGATTATCCTATACACGCTGGTTTACCAGTCTACACCTAATAATAATAAGTCAATACACGTAAATTCATTTTAAATGATAATGAGCCTGTCATAAAATCTTATCAAATTAATTTTTATCTAATGTTATACAATTTATTCATACCACCTACGTACCATGGTAATATTTTAGTTCCTTTAAATATTACATGGAGTTAAGTTTGACTTAATAAAATCAGAAACAAACTATATACTAATTAGTATATAATATAGATATCCAGGTGACAAATAAATAGCATTAGTTTTATTATACTACTATACACTTTTCAATTATCATGTAACTCACACCTTTTTTTGTTCGTTATGTGGAACTCGTTTACGGATTATAAATTAAATATGTGGGTTCTCTGAAAATTACAGGTATATCATCCATATTTATTATTTATAAACTTTAAGATCATCGTATTAATTAATGTAAGATTTTTATTTGCAAAACAGAGTAATTTTTGCATCTTTAATTCGCCTGGTTAACGGAAAAATGAACCAATAAAAGAAAACGACAAGAAAGTTTAAACTGGTGTAACAAGTATCTGATTTGGTTTTGAATTAGTCAACATTTTTAGAAAACCATTTATTTCTTCTAAAGAATGTACATACATCAATAAATAAATTTCAACTGAGTTCCTTTCCTTTTTTCCACTCCTGGTCATGGTTTCACTATATATTTCATTCTCTAACTTTTAATACGTGTACATGTAATTTAATTAATCGTTGATTTGCTTAAATATGAAAAATAATGTAGATGATATAATACCGCTTAATTTCCCAACAGATCCATAAACTAACAATATGAGTTTGAAACACAAATAGTCCCATAATTTTGACTTCAAATAAATTTAGTCTCATAAATTTTTTTGTCATTCGATTTAGTCTCAATAACTTTGACAATGTCCAATGTTAGTCTCAAATCAGTCGGAACAACGTCGTTTTGCCGTTTTAATTTGGGGTTTTCCGGTGGATACTGTGACTAGGCTACTACATATTTCTTTTTCTTTTCTTTTTTTGTTAACACCTAGAATTTCAGGCATATAATTAAAAATTAAAAAATAAAACTTAAAATTAAAACATAATTGACTCTTAAAAATACACGTGACATTCCAGTCACAACATTCACCTGAAAGCCCCAAATTTAAACGGTAAAATGACTGGTTTGAGATTAAAATTGGACATCGTCAAAGTTATTGTGACAAAATTGACAAAAAAAAAAGAGACTAAATCTATTTAAGGCCGAAATTATGAGATTATTTGTGATTCAAATTCCTAAAAATATCTAGAAGAAAAGTAAAACTGACAAGTATATAGTCTAAAAGCGAATAGAAAATCATCAAATATGGCCGAGTCAAGTGTCATGCGTTTTACATAATATATATCCACCATCAAACTTCAGCTACCTCCTCCTTCTTCTTCTTCAAACAAAAACACACACACGAAATTGAATTGAGTTAAAGAGAAATTGTAATGTTTATAGTCGAAAATGGGGTGCCTAAAAACGGTGCTACATTTGATGATGCAAATCATGAGTATAACAATAATATTAGTGGAGTGCCAACAGCAAGTTGTTGAAAATGATTACAACGGAATCAACACCACTCAGCTCGATGATCCGGCGGCGCTCAGCCGCTTCACGGCGGTGGTCTATGACCGTCTCTCCGGCGTCACCTCCAATCTCATTCATAGTGAGATTGCACAAAAGGCCTCCTTCTGTGTCACCGACCCGTAATTTTCCCTCTCTTGCTCGATTTATAAATTTTCCGTATTACGAAATTAATATAAATGAATTGATTTGATGCTTCTCTACGAATTTTAATTTACGAAACTAATATAAATGAATTGATTTGATGACTTTGCGAATTTAAACTTTTAGATGAAATGAATTGATTCGATTGCGAATTAATTTGTTGGTTGGTGCAGGGAGGAAGATTGGAACAGGTCGTTTAATTACTCTTCTAATTTGGATTTCTTATCCAAGTGCATTCTCAAAACTCAAGGTAGCGTGTGATATTATTTTCCTTGATTTTTGTGTTTCTTATTTATTATTAATACCAATAATGATAATATTAATAATAGTGTACTATTCAAATATCTATTTTTTCTCATTTATTCTATTTTTTTTTTCAAAACTAATCTATATCTTATCTTAACCGTTAAAAACTCAAATTTATTCTCAATATTCTACACTTTGCATTATTTTAATTTTTTTATTTTTTTAAAATTCAATCTTATCTTAACTACCAACAATTTTACTAACTATTTTAAATATTTTAATTTTAGTTTTTAATTAAATCTTACATGTCTAATATTATCTTGACCATCCAATAAATTTACTGTCACTTTTCTTCTTTTTCTTCTTCAATTATTATATATTTTTAAATTAAATTTTGATCTAATCTTATTTTAATCATCCTAAGTATTTAATTTTTTCAATTTGATTAAAAACAATATTCAATCCCGCGTAATACGCGGGAACACATACTAGTAGGAGTGATAATTCCTAATTTAGTGAATTTTCTTTTAAATTTTTGTGTTTTTTTTACAAAAATAGCGGTAGTACCATTTTTGTCATATCCAAAAAAATATCAACATCAATTATAATCATTATATTTTCACATCTAATCATATTTCTATTTTTTTATAAGTTCATACAAAATAAATAAGGATTAATTACAAATTCAATCTATACTATTTTTTTTTTTTTACAAATTACAGTCTGTACTATTTTTTTTAACAAAACGTAATATGTACAAGTAAAAATTGACTGATTCTAACTCGAGACTCGTTTTTTGTTAAACTTTCCGACTAAATATCGCCTACAAATAATATGTTGTATATGTGACAATGCTAAAAAAAAATATTTTAACAAACATCAAATTGAAAAAAATGTATAGAAAGATTTAAAAAAAATGAGGGGTTAGAAATATTTCAAAAAACAATAAATAAGTGCCACTTAGATTGGTGTCTCATTGAGAATTTGGCATTTTCAAGAATTGAGTTTGATGAAACATTCATCATAATGCAGGGGACTTGCCACAGAGAATTTGTAATGCAGCAGAGCTGAAATTCTACTTCAGCAATTTCATAGCAAACACAAAATCAGCTGCCACATTTCTGAAGCCCAACAGGAACTGTAATTCAAGGGAATGGGTTTCGGGCTGCGAGCCCGGGTGGGCATGTAGCGCCGGCCTTCAACCCGTCAATTTTAGAAACACCCAACAAATGCCGGCCCGAACCTCTAATTGTCAGCCCTGCTGTGAAGGTTTCTTCTGCCCTCAGGGTCTTACCTGCATGATTCGTAAGTGCCCCGCAAATTTCCCTTGTTTTCCTTGAATGCCACTTCTTCATTTTAACTAATACTGTTCACTCAAAACAACTAATACTTTTTTAGTTAAACAACTAATACCATTTGAAAATGCAGTTGATGCAACTAATACTGATTCGTAAGTGCCCCACCAATTTCCCCTCTTTTTCTTGAATACCACTTCTTCATTTTAACTAATATTGTTCAATGAAAACATTAACTAATACTATTCAGTGAAAACAACTAATACCTTTTAGTTAAACAACTAATACCATTTGAAACTTCACTTGATGCAACTAATACTGATTCGTAAGTGCCCCACCAATTTCCCCTCTTTTTCTTGAATACGGCTCTTGCACTTCTTCATTTTAACTAATACTGTTCAGTGAAAACAACTAATACCATTTGAAGTATTTGTCCTTGATTTTGATTTACGGTTACATACGGGTGAAATAAATGCAATTCGAACATGAGACAGAGAGAGAGAGATGGATCTTGCAGCTCTTGATATTAATCTATGTTTGCAAATCCATAAGAAAAAGATGAAGTATAAAGTTATTTGATTGTTATGATGTCTGAAGTATAGTTTATGGTTTCTTCATTCTTGCATGTTTGCAGCTTGTCCATTGGGAGCTTATTGCCCTATGGCTACATTCAACGCATCAACGGGCATATGCGACCCGTAAGTCTATACTCATAACTACATTATCACAATCATAGTTTGTGCATTGTGTACTTATTGATTAACTTGTGCAGATATATGTATCAATTGCCTCCTGGAAAGGAGAATCACACATGTGGAGGGGCTAATATTTGGGCAGACGTTAGCAGAGGGGGTTCGATGTTCTGTTCTGCAGGATCTTATTGTCCGACCAACACACAAGAAATCCCTTGTGCTAGCAGGTCTCGATTTCTATCCCATTCTTGAGGCACTAGTTTAGTAATCAATGATCATGCATGTTTTTGCTCGATCAGTTGTAGTTTCTTTTCGTTCATTGAAGTTATTTTGCTTTGTCTGTGACTCCAGGCATTTCTGTCGTTTAGGATCTGCTGTTCAAAAGCGTAAGTCCCTAGTTGAAGCTCGTTTAATTGCAATTTGTTGAATGTGACGAGTTCTGTGCTTTGTTAAGCGTGTAATTGATCGATGAAACAAAACCTTGCAGCATGCTACAAGTTGACTTCATGTGATCCCAACTCAAAGAATCAGAATATAACGAAATATGGGCTGATACTGATTGTAAGTTTATGGCTTTTGAAATGTGAATATTAGGATAAAAATTGAAGAATTAGCTGATGGATTAGACATTCTTGTTTTTTTAGGTTGGTGTTAGCGTTATCCTATTCGTTTTCTACAATTGCTACGAGCAAGTCATCAACCTAAGGGAAAGACGATACACCCGATCCAGGGAAGTTGCTATTAAAAGTGTGAAGGAGAATGTTCAAGCACAAGCAAGATGGCAAGTGGCAAAGGGTGCAATTAGAAAGAGAGCAATTGAATTGTCCCGTTCATTTTCGCGTCGAACTAATGCCGTATCCAATGACCAGGTTAGAATTCTGGTAAAAACATATTCACAATTGCACTATGCAACTGGTGCACAGCTAATACTGTTCAATGAAAACAACTAATACCTTTTAATAAAACAAACTAATACCTTCTGGTGCTGCTCAGCTGCGTGGTGCTATATCTGGACGAAGGGAAATAGAAGCCGGTTATCCTCCAATTCAGGAGACTGAAGATTATCATGATAGTTTTCAAGATTCCAATCAAGAAGGGGAGGACAAGGACAAGAAGAAGAAGGTAAAAACGAGACACATTCGGACTGACACCCAGATTTTTAGATATGCGTATTCTCAACTTGAAAAGGAGAAAGCAGAACAGCAACGGGATAAGGACATTACCTTCTCGGGAGTAATCTCAATGGAGATAGATAATGAGAACCAGAGAAGACCTCCAATCGAGATTTCTTTCAGAAGTCTTACTGTCACCTTGAAACAGAAAAAGAGACGTCTTTTAAGATCCGTCACCGGAGAAATCCTCCCTGGTCGAATTACAGCTCTCATGGGTCCATCAGGTGCAGGAAAAACAACTTTGCTTTCAGCATTGGCTGGAAAAACAGTTGGATGCTCGATATCTGGCTTAGTTCTTATAAATGGAAAGGCTGAATCTATAAGCTCGTATAAAAAGATTGTTGGATTTGTGCCACAGGATGACGTCGTGCATGGGAATTTGACCGTGGAAGAGAATATATGGTTCAGTGCCAATTGCAGGTACGTATAATGCTACGTATTGTTGTATATTTTTGTGGTAGCAAGTAGTTATGTTCGATTTGTTTGAAGACTTTCAGCTGATTTACCAAGAAAGGAAAAGGTGCTCGTTGTTGAAAGAGTCATCGAGTCCCTTGGTTTGCAACCAGTCTTGAAAACTCCTTGGTTGGCACTGTGGAGAAACGAGGCATCTCTGGAGGTCAGAAGAAGCGCGTAAATGTAGGTCTAGAGCTAGTAATGGAACCTTCACTTCTATTCTTAGACGAACCCACCTCTGGATTGGACAGCTCGTCTTCTCAGCTTCTTCTCAGAGCACTCAAGCGTGAAGCTATAGAGGGCGTAAACATTTGCATGGTCGTCCACCAACCTAGGTAAAAAAAAACGAGTTTTCTTTGGTACATTTGGTTTGAGGTTTCGTGAGCTAAAGATCCTTTTTTTTTCTTTTGCAGCTATTCGTTATTTAATATGTTTGATGATTTGATACTTCTAGCAAAGGGAGGTCTCACTGTGTATCATGGATCAGTTAGGGATGTCGAAGATTACTTTTCAGGTCTCGGTATTCATGTCCCTGAACGCATTAATCCACCCGACTATTTTATAGATGTTTTGGAGGGAATGGTGAAACTACACACGAGCTCGGGTGTGACTTATGAAGAGCTTCCTATGAGATGGATGCTCCACAAAGGTTATCCCGTACCTTCGGATATGCAGAAGAGTTCCTCTACTGTTGATGTTCCTGCAATGTATGCTAATTCAGGAACGCAAGAGAATAATGGTTCAGGCTCTGAGCAACTCTCCTTTTTGGGGGAGTTCTGCCAAAACCTGAAATATAAAGTCGAAGCACTATTTGATGCGATAAAGAACAACTTCTCCAAGTCTAAGGATTTATCTCAGAGGAGAACTCCTTCTGTTCTGCTACAGTATAGACACTTTCTTGGAAGGCAAGTTTATTATGACATGGTATTAGTTATTTTCACTGAAAAGTATTAGTTGTTTTACTGAAAAGTGATAATTGACTTGATGACTTCTTCAGGATGGCTAAACAACGACTCCGAGAAGCTAGAATCCAAGCAATAGACTATCTCATATTGTTGCTTGCTGGTGCTTGTTTGGGTCTGATCTCCAAATCTGGCGATGAAAACTTCGGTGCACCTGGTTATACTTACACCATCATAGCTACTTGTGAGTTTAACACTACCATTTACATTTGAGACAGTCTTTTGTTTACCATTTTGCCCTTGCTCATCTTACAGTTACTTTTCCTACTTATTCTGTCAGCACTACTATGCAAGATTGCGGCCCTGAGAACGTTTTCTCTGGACAAGTTGCAGTACCGTAGGGAACGTGCTTCGGGAATCAGTAGCCTCGCTCATTTCATTGCCAAAGATACAATAGACCATTTCAGTACACTAATCAAGCCATTGGTCTACTTATCCATGTTTTATTTCTTCAGCAATCCGAGATCGTTATTCGCAGACAATTACATTGTCTTGCTCTGCCTCGTTTACTGTGTGACGGGTATTGCTTACACGTTGGCGATTTTCCTCGAACCTGGTCCATCTCAGCTGGTGATCAATCACTCTTGCTCAAAAAAAAAAAAGCTAATGATTTTTTTTTTCTTTCTTTTTGGCTAACAAGAATCTTCCTCATTGTGCAGTGTTCTGTACTTCTACCAGTGGTTCTCACTCTTGTTTCCACTCAGCCGAAAGACAGTCAATTTCTCAAGATTTTGACACGATTGTGTTATCCAAGCTGGGCTTTAGAAGCATTTATAGTCTCGAACGCAAAGAGGTATGTCGAAATTGCTTCATTTATCATCAAGTTACATCACATTGTTCTTATACTACTCAGATGATTCGATCAAAATTCATTCTGATGAGAGTGAAACCACTATATCATGAAGCAAATCAGTGCATTTTGTGTGTATTTTTTAATAGTATTAGTTGTTTCATTTCAAAGTATTAGTTGTTATACTATAAAGTGATAGTTGTGAATCAGTTGTACCATAAAATTGTTATATAAGATCAACTCCTACATCATTGCCTACTTTTTAGGAAATATATGAGAAATCATCATTCTTAGTATCTGATTACTTGCAGGTATTACGGAGTATGGATGATACAACGGTGTGGGGCTCTTATGAAAACGCACTACAGTCTCCACGACTGGCCTCTTTGTATATCGCTTCTTCTGGTAACGGGTGCAGCTTGTCGCGCTTTGGCTTTCATTGGTATGTTAGCTTTACAAAAGAAGTGAGATCAAAAGTAGTTCTTCAAATGCAGAAATATGAGCTTGTAAGAATTTGATATGTTTGGGATGCTTTGATCAAAATCCCAGTTAGCATAATAGCTCTAATTAGATGAGAAAATATACAAAAAATTGAGGCACTAAGGCAAATTGATCTGAGTTGTAGATACATCTTTTTGTTCCCTTAATTTTATGTAAATCTCAATGTACATAAATGCATATAGGCATACATGTATATTCTTTATGTTTATATCAAACATGTGAGCAAAATACTGTATGTAGAGATGTCATGGTTGTAACTTTCTGTACTCTCCATTTATTTGCCTTTTTTTAAAAATAGTTGTTCAACCTTTTCAAATATTATTATAATCGAGGTGGGAAATAATTATTAGAGCCGTAAGGATAAAATAATTGATTAAAATTAGTGATTATAAAAAAAATTAATTAATAATAGAAGTTGATAGTATTTGTAAAAATATTTAGAAAAAAAAATAATATTTATAAAAAAAAGTTAATAGTATATAAATTACCAAAAACATCCATCTTCCAACTTTTAGCTTATAACTTTTGACAACTTATTTATGAGGTGTTTGCAACCTCAACAGGATAAGGTAGAAGCATTTTTTTAGAAATATGTGTGACCCAATTTTTTAAAAATATAAATGTTTTTACTTTTTGAGTTTTGGTTACAAACAAGCACTTAATCTAATAAAAGAAAAGCAAGACACTCCAAATTATTTTTGTACACAATTCTAAGTGATTATAATCACTTACTATAATTTTTCTAAAAGACCTTGAACATCTTATATTTAGGGTGTCATATAGAAAAAGAGTTGGTCGACCATGAACAAGTTTCATACTATGAACTTAAACTATTTGACTCATTTTAACACATTTTTTTAACCCACTAAATTTGATCTATATCATATCCTGGATAGGTTCACATATCCCTAAAGTTTGCTATAGAAAAATAGACTCTCTTTCCAAATTTAAGAAGTCGTAATAAATTTCAAGAAAAAAAATACTAGTCATATCTAATATCACAGAATAAATATTTCCCTATTTTAGTGTAATTTTAACTCAATTGCTAAAAAGTAATTTTCATGGAAGGTAGTCCTTTTTTTTTTCATAAAAACAATTTTCACATATAAGAGCGGTTAAAAATATTAATTTAAATAATAAAATTATACTACCCCAGTCCCAAAGAAACGTGCACGTTTACTGTTTTCACGTGTTTTTGCGAGCGAGTTTTTTTATTATTATTTGAAATGATAAAATAATTTTTAAAGATGCATGCAATAGATGAGAGGTAGATCTATAATACCCCTCTTTAAAAATCATTTTATCATTTGAAATACTAATAAACAATTCGCTCACAAAAACTCGATAATAAAGTAGGTGTGCACGCTTTTATGGGATGAAGGGAGTATTAGTTTATATGATGAAAATTAGTATATTATTATGTATTAATGCGTTTCTTCTAAAAAAGTTCATTGTGCAGATTTATACCATGCAAATCACTCTAATATTAGTCAACATTAAAAACCTGTGCTCTAATCAATCCAAAAAAATCATCTGTCTTGGGTTTTAACTGATTCTTATGGATTTCGCTTCCTACAAATTTGCATAAAAGTATTTGTTTTTGTTATATGAACTACTAGTAACTTTTTTATTATATCATTTGGTTTTTATTTGTAGATCCTGATGTCTCATTAGAATATGGATCAAAATTGTAGAAGGCATATAGAGTTCTTACCAATAAACCAATAAAGTATTCCAGTAGAGTAACTGTAATTCAAAGGTAAGAGAGTAGAAAAAATAGGGAAAAATTACTAATATGTACAAAATTTTATGCAAATTAATAATAGGAACACATAAGATTTTGCATATATAGCTAAAGTTACATGCGAAAATGCAAATGCACCTACATATATGCAACCATTTTGTACCTATTACTAAATTGCAATCCTGAAATGTACCTATCAATAGGTCTGCCAAAAAAAAAGTATACTTACACACAATCAATCAATGATGTTTACATCTCCCTGTTCGAACCTTGATTGATCATGTAATTCCTTTCATTAATGAATTTATTTTATCGGACAAAAAAAAAACACCAAACTATGCTCATCTTCCTTGATATATTCATATACACTCCATTGAGAATGGCCAGAAGGCTTGTATTGTATCTTACTGAGCTTGAAAATTGGCACTCAGAAAAGTGTATGAACTTTGGATTCCAGATTGCACTGCACAAAAGAGCTGCATGAGCTAGCGAGAGCGTTTTCTTTTTTACTTCCAAACAATGTCCCCTAAAAACTGAAGAGCAGGTACTCCCCTGATTTCGACATCAACAAGAGGTGCCTCGATCATTGTCAAGCTGGACAGCTCCGCATCACTCTTGATCGAGCTGAGAGCTCGGGTTTGATCCTGAAATTTGTTAAGTTATATCTACGTAAAATGTGGTAGATGGGACTTCCGTTCTCAAATTCAATGTAATCCATTTGGTCATTGAAATAGATACGACAGAAAGTTGTTTCTATAGGGGGTGTTTTCAAAAAATTACAAGTGATTATAATCACATAGAATCCATAATTTAAAAGCTAAAAAGGTATGCTTCTTATATGATTCCAGCTTCTCATTAATATTCTACTCTAATCAAATGTTTTATAAAACGCTAATCAATTTCACTATTAAGCAATTTTTCCACAATCACTAAATTAAATCACTTCCTTCAAAAGTAGAAACATATTTTTTTGCAAACACCCTCGTAGTTGCAAACACCAGCTAATAGCTTCCAGAATAACTTTTTTCAAAAGTTGTGAGCAACTTTTGAAAAAAAAAAGAAGTGATTTTGCCTCATTTCTTAGAGTTTACAAACACCGCCATATTGTAGTAGTTATAACGACAAGCTGAGAATGGGATTGTGGATTTGAGAAGATGAAAAAGTTTGTATATTTATACCTTCCTCTTCATTGCACAGAATTTGCAGTCGGAGGTAGATGCGGAAGAATTTGGTTAACGGCGAGCCTCTTAACAGGAACACTTTCTTTCTTCAACGGCACATAATCTTGATGATTCACTGATTGCCATCACCTGATAAGTTTAAAGATTTTTTAATTAAGACATCAAAGCAAGCATAAATTCTCAGTGGTATTCTACCAAACATAATTCCATAACCTCTAAATAGTAATAGTTTTTATAAACATTATTTGTTAGGAATCATGCAAAATGCACTATATTTGAACTCTAACTCCAAATTGAAGAATTGTAGAAAGTAAATTATTAAGATAACAGCAGCTTAAATATGCAATTACCGTGGGAATAGTTACAATTACAAACTCTGTAGAGCTTGTATCGCGGAAAAGATCTCTCACTTTTATCATTCGCTCCCTTAGTTTCTCTAATTTGTCAGCCTACAAGACAAACCAGTGAACTTTAGCAATCCATTCACATTGAAAAAGCATGTTGCATGCTAGCAAACATGATGAAGAAGCTTACACTATCTGGTCGGTTTTCTTCCTGGCCAAATACAGATTTTATGGCTGAAGTAGCCGAAGCAATCTTCTGCCTTAACTGCATAACATTGCCAGACAAAAAGTTGAGCTCTTGAGGACCAAGCAACGAATAAACAAAAACAGAGGCAAAAGAATTAAAATAATGTATTTTCTTCTTTACAACACATTCAATTTGTAAAAAGGCTATGAAAGTTAGGCTATGTATCAACATACCACTGAGGCCATATTACTTGTGGTTCCATATTAAACTCAGTTATATCTTTGTCGGGGACATTAATTTGTAAAAAGGCTACAAAAATTAAAGCTAAAAAGAGTTCAACAATAGTACAATACTCAAAATTGCCTGAGGAAGTTTTGAATTGTTATACATCTTGGGTTCCATATGCATATTACTAGTTATATATCTTGGACTGCATTCAAAAGTATTACCTTCAATATCTTCCCAATCGATGCGTCCAAGAAATCTGGCAATGACAAAAGCCGCAGTGTATGACCCTGCAGAACAGCCCATCAGCACAAAGGACCTCCCAATAATATAGTCAAATTAGAATGAGTCGGTCTTATGTAAAACAGTTTTACGGTACAACTGATTTGCAACTATCACATTATAGTATGACAACTAATGCTTTTGATTGAAACAACTAATACTGACAAACAAGTTGCACGGTAAATCTGGTTTACTCAAGACTCTGCTAATTAGAATTAGGTATTGTTCTCTCACCGTTGAGCAGTATCAAACACGACCCGTGAACATGTTGTATTCTTGTGAGTCAAGGAATTGCATAACCTGGGAAATAAATTATCTAATCAGCCATGGTAGCAGAAAAATTGAAGTTTCCTACCTACAAAATGGAAGCATGAAATCCAATTTAATCATCAAGCATGCCTTTGAAATTGCAATAGCTTCATCTAGTCCAGGAGGAGGTGTATCCAGTAACTCTCCAAGCTTTAGATCCCCAAGCTAGGGCCACACAGAATCCAACAGTTAATAGGAAGTTATTGAGAGGCCAATGAAGGTAAGTGGTAAATAAAACAGGACTCAAACTGAAAGTTGTTCCATAGCAATCCAAACAACCATAAATCGATTTGCTACTATGGATTTCAGATCCATCCTCAAATCATTAGATCCAAACACGTCTTATATCGTGCAGCAGAACCTGTGTGATATTTTCCTTGGATACCCATGAAGATGTAGAAGTATATTTATATGTAATTGGGTTGGGAAAAAAAAAACTAGGAAGGAAATGACATCTATTATTTCTTCTTTTCATAAATAGTTGAATTAAAATTGTATTTCACCATGGACAAGGTTACCTGGTCAGCAATCATCCCGAGACCCATGCCATCCATGAAATCTTTGACTCCACCACTTCCACCATTGCTCTTGGCGGCAGTTTGAAACTCTTCTTTTGCCTTTTCAGGGTTTATCTGTCCCATCAACACATTCAATTTTTCCAATTCAGACACACAAGAGAGATTGTCTTTTCGATCAGATTAACAGACTAAGACTTGATTTCTAGAGAAAACTCACCTCAAGGGCAAAAAAGTGGAGAAATGGGACCTTCAACAGGTACTAAGCCCCCCAGTTAAATCCTGAGTGAAAAGAAATTGAAGTTAACAACATTGATATTGATTCTTTCTTTTTTCGGTGGGGGGTGATGACTTTTTTTAAAGAACTTGACGCAAAAAAATAAAATATTACTATAATAGAAGAAATCACTATTCAAACCTGAGCAAAAGAGTCGCTTAAGGAATGTGCAGGATCAGTTGAAACCACCAGGGTAGGATGACCGTTATTTGCAAACTTAACAGCAAGTGCTGCAGCACAGCTAGTCTTTCCAACTCCCCTTTTCCACCGAGCATGTAATATTTATGTTGAGTTCCTGAGACCATTTCATCAAAACCAGCAACTGATTCTGTTGGAGCAGCAACTGCTTTCACTGCCAAAAGATATTCCCACGGTGAAGGTTTCATCACTCTCAGCTAGCCAAAGAGGAAACCATGTGCAGTGCAGATCATAATCAACTAACATTGTAAATTGAAATGCATTTTTTAGCAACTAAATTAATGAAGCTCATCAATAGCTTCATGATGAGTACTACTACTAAGAAATTTGGCCTCATTGGTAAGTCAGTCCAAATTAAACCCTCGAGACGAAATTATACCGTCTTTTATATGGGGTACAAGGAAGTCACTTATGAACATACTACCCAAACTTTTAACTATTGAAAACACTTCTATACATATCTAAGCAATAATATGATTCAGCACATAATGATTCAGAAAACATCCCCATAACTAGAAAAAACAAAGCTTTTATCACTGGTCAATCATCTTCATACCTCATTTATGATTCTATCCATCAATTCTGAAATAGCATTTAAATTAAATAATCCATTAACATCACCAAAATCATCAAATTTAACACTAGTGTGCCTCCAAACCAAAAGTAATAGGGGCAATCAATTCTCATATCACTGTAGAACTAATCCGAACACAGCAAATAAAGCTTCATACTAAACCCCATAGCAAATAAAGCTTCACACTAAACCCCATAAAATAATTACCAACTAATTCTTCTGGAAATTAAGAAGATATTATAGTAGGCTTCGAATTCAAAAACTAACCTTGGATAATTTTTCTGGGTTTGTTTCCCGCGACGGAGAGAGGCACAAAATTGGAGCTAAAACTTGGCTTGATTTTCAAGTAAGGGGCAAAATGAGGTTTGAATAAGTGAGAATAACAATAATTATCAGTCACAGTGGCAGCCATAGGTCTGAAATGCGTAAAATTGGTAGCAGAAGAAGCAGAGCAAGCCATGGCTGTTAATTTTGAGAGAGAGAGAGAGGTTACAGAGAGAGAGTTGAAAAATTGAATAGCTTTAACACGTGCGTTGCTGTGTACCCGTTTCTGGAGATCCGGCCTGTTTAACCTGCCCATGTTTGATTTCATAAAAATGTTTACAAAATTAGGGTTGGTTTGGTATGAGTTGGTAATAGTAATGGTAATAAATATTATTTGATAGAAATGAGTAACTTGCATTGGGCTTTTTGGACTTGCAAGTATTTTATTTTTTCGTTTGAAATGCAGAGTACTTGCATTGGGCTTTTTGACTGCATAGTAATTAGCTCGATAGGAAGAAGCTAGATAAAACGATTAACGCCATTAATTTTATTTTAATTTATGGAATTTGATCCTACCTGGATATAATACTTGTCGTTTTTAGTGATTTTGAAAAATGTGTTTGGAAATGAGTGAAATGAATCAAATAATTTAAGTCATAAAGATAGACTGGGCCTACGAGATCAACTCATATTATTGAGGGTCAATCACTCTTAAGTTTTTTTGTAAAGAGAAAAATAATGTTATTAGAGAGTCAAAAGATCGGACTCAACAGTAGCAACAATGTTGTCCCGAATATGAACAGAAAAGAAAGTAGAAACGCAAGAAAAAAACAAAAATAGCCAAACGATGGGCTACAAAATTTCCAACACGCCTAGTCCAGGCAAACGTAACTCTATCAAATACAGACACCAGCTCCGAAATATCCTGTATCACTCACCCAAAATAGCTCAGATCCTGTCTCGGACATATCAACGAATAAATGACAATCCGAAAGCATCGCACCCAACCTCCACATCACGAATCTCACTACTACTAGCATATTGCAACCCCGCCTAATCGTCTAATCTCCATCACACTAACATCGAAAGCGCAGAGCAATATATTAAAGCATCACACCACCGCCTCTAAGTTGTTGGATTATATCATATTGTTGATCGATAATCAACCATGGGTATCAAGGAGGGTTGAGTAAGTAATTAAATGAGTGGAATTTGGTAATAAAAATTGAATAATCAATTATTTATTTATATTCTCATTATGAGTGTGTCAATATTGTCAAGTAATTAATGAGAATGTTTTTTTTAATTAATGAGAATGTTTCCTATTACTCCTTTCATTATCCCCAATCAAATTGGCCCTTAATTAATAATGTAATACTATATGTTTAAATTAATCTATAAATTCAACTAATAATGACAAAATCTTCTATTCATGGGCTAGACGTTCATGTATATTTTTAAGTAATATTAATTGTTTTATCAAAAAAATATTAATTCATCAGTATTAAGTATTTAGATTACACGATAATTATTATTTTTACAAAAATGCATTAATTGTATGCAAATGCCGTACGACTAGATTTGTATACAAATTAAAATAATTTTGGTTCGATTCGATATTAGTATTCGAAATTTTATGACTTGAATTTTGATTACAAATATTCGTTTCGATTTGATTACTATTCAAATACAAAATTTTGATATACAATACAATATTCGTAAATATCGAATTAAATATAAAAACATATATATTTATATATTACATATGTGTGTATATATAATATTTACAATATATATTATTTCAAGTCCCAAGTATTTATTTATTATAGACCTCGTACTATGCGGTTTTAGAAAAATTTAATATTATTAAATAAATTATATATTTTTTTTTTTATTGTATACTTACACATTTTCCATCGTAATCGAGACAAGAGTATTTTAAATTATTATTTGTTTTTACTCGAGACTGTAAATATATAACCGTCCATATGTAAAAATTGACTTTGGAGGGTAGACACCTATTTGGTTTATAAATGATTGATTCTCGACTTTTTATTTTTTTATCATCAAAACACAAAAGAATTAAAAAACCTAATTTTTTAAATTTTGTTGTGAGATGAATTTAATAGAAAGGTTTTTTTATTATATCCCAAAATTCCTGATACATTTACTTCGTTTTTTTTTTAGTTACTTTACTATTTGATAAAATTCAATAATCTCACTTAATATATAATTTCACATCCAAAGTACTTATATTTTAGATTCAAGTGCGGAGTTATTATCGAGTCCATATAATAATAATTTTTCTAAAGTAAGGGTATGTTTGATTAAATTTATTTTAAATAATTTATAAGTTCTAATATTTTATAGAAAAATTTAAGAACTTATAAAATGTTTGGATAATAAAACATATATAATTTAGAAGGAATATTTTTTTGAATAAAATTTTATTATAAAATAATTACTCGTACTTTAATTTATGATGTTGAGACCTCCTCAAATTATCGTGGAACATATGTACGCTGCCACAAGATCACATAATTTGGAATTTGGATCATTTGCACCGTGACATCACATATACCCATGTGAGTGTGTGTGTGGTGTATGTATCTATCTAATTATCTTCCACAATGTAATCTAGTTTCGCCATGGGGTAAAATAATTAATTTAAAAAAAAATAAATATAAAATAACTAACATATCCTTACAATATATTTTTTTAATAAAAAATTTTAAATTTTATACTTAACATTGTATCCTATTTATATTAATTGATGTTAATGAACAAATTAATTAAAGGTGTTCGTGATTATTCGAAATTGAAAAGTTTGTATTAGTGAATCTCAATTCTTGCGGAATCATCAATTTTTTTCCCCAAAAATAAATTTAATAAGAACCCTAATTTATTTTTTCTTTCAAGAGAAAATCAAGTATCCAAATTAATTTCTTATCACGCCATACACAAATTTACGATGAAGAACCATGGAAATTGCTTTGCTTTAGAGAACGTTTTACAAGAACCATGTGCAATCCACCAGTGCGTCGGTCAGCCATAGTTCATTCAGGAACTGCTTTATATCTTTCTAATTATCAAGAATCAACTCAAACACATATAGCATACAATTCAATACACATATTTTAGTCTTTATGTTAATGGATGAGTTTTTAGTTAATTTTTTAAAATTCATATCACATCAGAGATCCTTTTAATTTGGCAAAGGTGTCGGTAGGTATATTGCTCTTCATTTAGGCTTATTTAATGTGATTTATGCGTTTGATGCCTATTAGGGCTAAATTAATTATAAGTTTTCGTTTATGTTTATGATTTTAGTATGCTAAAAATATTTTAATTTAAAAAATAAAAGTAGAATTTTATAATTAATGAATTTTATTAAGTATAAAGATAATTTGGTCATTTTAAACTTTTTTCAACTATTTTTTAAAAATTTTTTAGTAGAATATTAAGATATAGAAAAGTTGTTAACACACTAACGCCAAGACAAATCATATAAAATGAATCTCATTCGTTGGATCAACAATTCAATGGTAATAAAGAATCTTCTAACGTCAGGAAGGGCGAAATAGTTTCTGAGAATATCCCTTCTTATTATTCAAATATTTAATTCTTTCCATTATTTTATATTTTTTAAATTTCTAATAGAATGATATCTTATCTTAATAAATATAAATTTATAATTTTCTCATTATTTTGCATTTTTATTTTTTTAATTAAAAAGTTTCAAATATAATCATATCCCAATATCCATTTTTTTTACTATTCTCCATTTTTTAAAAATCTAAAATAGGTACTAATATACAATTTATTTTTGTATGTATAGCTAAAATATTATTATAATTAAATTGAATCAATTTGATTACATAAACATTTAAAATACTTGATCTCAAATTGATACTCAGTAATCGAATCCGAAAATAATTTGTACCATATGGTAGATACACAAAATAAGAAAAATGTAATAATGAGTAGGATTTTGAGGATAATTTTGTAAATCTTTATGTAATAAAGAAAAATAGAGACACACTTGTATGGAATACTAACACTTTGGAGCAACCACATAATGTTAAACATTTTAACACTTTCGTAATAATGTCTTTTAATGTCTATTCATTGTCTTTCAATTTGTGATGGCATCGTAGTTTTTGTCAAATAATTAAAATGAATTGAATTGTGTGACATGTGTGGGCTTAAATAATGATATTTTTGTGTAAAATTGTGTATATTGTGTAAAAAATACAATACAAAAATCAAAATTTAAAAAAATCAAAAAGGACCAAAAAGGTTAAAGTGTAAATTACAAAATAAAAATAAAATGTAAAAGTCAATAAGACCAAAATCAAAATATGGTAAAGTTAGGAAAAACTTTTTGGGACTTTTTGTTTAAATGGCCTAGTCAACACAAAAATCTCATTTAAAAGTCTTCCTTCATAATCTTTTATTTAAATAGCCCTCTTTTTATAAAAATGGGGATTTGCGTAATAATTAGTATTTATAGACTTTTATTAAAATAAATATAAGTTTAGGGTTTTTTTTTTGTGAAAGAATAATACAATTTTTCTTTATTCGCGTTTTTTCACGCTCTTCACTCTCTTTTCACGCCATATATATTTTTTACTTTGATTTGTTATTTTTTCTTTGCTTCCTCCATGGCCAAGAATGATGATTGCAGTTATTAAATAAATAAACTATGATGATTCATATAAGTTATCATCCATCTTGTTAAATATATTTTTTCCAGTGTGACTGGTTTGCACAATTAAAGAACAGATTCACATAGGAGATAAAAATTAACGCCGCATAGAGTGATTTGTTAGTTGAATTTGGTCCTTTATGGATTTTCCTGCGACATGAACTTTTATAGCCAGCATAGTCAACGAAGAGAGAGAAAAAAAGGTATGGGGATGGAGATGATTAACATAGCTGCAAGAGGTTAATTATATTAACAGAGCACAAAGGATTTGTAAGTTTTAACTTGTCATTACTTCCACTAAGTGTCAAAAGTGTATCTACAAGTATTAATGAAAAAGAAGACAATTATAATAGAATAAAATATGATATATAAAATATAGTTTTGTAACTTAAATGTATCATTTTTTTTTTAAAGTATCACTTTTCTATATGTGATAACATTTCAAGTGAAAAATGATAATATTTTTTTATAAAAGTGTACGTATCACTTTTCACTAAATATTATCACTTTTAATTGAATTATTTATCATTTTTCAAAAAAGTAATAGATTTTTTAAATGAAGAGTGCAATATTTCATATATTAGGTTTTATTCAATCATTTAATCGAACATGTTCTATTCTATGCCCGATTTTTTATTATGTAAAACCACTCTAATAATGGTATTTTTTCGTAGAGACATTGATTATATTATATAAGTAAACCAATTTTAATGTTCAAAATGTTTAAAAAAAAAAATAAAGGTAGGAGATATATATATAAGTATCACCCTTAACGACACAGTAATTCTACAAATTACTCTTATCTGCATCATTATTTTGGTAGATAGTTGGTTAGAGAGAGTGGTGATTCACTTCCAAACAAATGTATAAAATAATTTATGTACCTAAAAATGGGATTAGAAGGTTGAATGAGTTTTTTTAATATCAACAAAAGCAATTTAAGGCAAGCTTTTAATTAAGAAGAAAAAGTAGGCATACTCTAGCTAATGCAGAAAAGAAGAAACTCCATAAATGATTATATATATGCAATACCTTAAAAAAAAACAAGATAGTTTGAGTAAATAAAAATTGAGGGCCTTTCTAGTGATGTGTTGTTGATTAACAGTAATATGCCATATGTCTTGAAGAGAAAAAAAAAAGGAAAAGTAAATTAGTAATGCTATCTTTTTTTTTGCTCACATACTATCACAAGGCATGGGAATAAGCAATTTTCCAAATAACACCACTACATAAATTGTTTGTTCCGAAAAAACACAAAATTCTCAATTCTAGGGGCAATGGAGCAGCTTAAAAATTACAATGCACTCATATGGTGATCATAGGGGCAATGGTGCAACTTAAAACTCTCAAGTGATAATCTCAATTACTCGTTCAATTTAAGAACACCATTAGAGAAACAAAATTCTCTTATGCATTATTTCAAACACAAAAAAAAAAATAGCTGATTTTATCATTTCTTGTTCACATTCACCCCAAATAAATAAGAGTCTCTTAGGCAGCTTTAAGATACCATGAATATCGGTGAACGATTCAAATGCTTATAGAGTAGTCACTATGATATATTTTGATGTGTTCAAAATTTTTGCAAAGAACAATATTAAAGGGGAAATACCAACTAATCTTATAAATAAGGAATATCAACTGACACTCTAGTGACAAGTGCAACACATAATATGTACTAAATATATGCCACCAAATTGTCTAGTATAAAAAAATTGCAAAGCATTTAAATGCCAAAAAAGGTAAGACACAAAAAAAATGCAACTAGTTTCAAGGGTGTACAGCTAAAAAACTAAAGTATCTGATGCATCACTATTATAAGAAAAGTCGCCCCCCCTCAGGCCAACAAATCAAAATAAATGAATCAAACAAGGCGGTAAAAAAAAATCAATTCAAGAACCTCAAATTGTCGTCATTAATCACTTCTATTAACATCAAAACAAGAATCATCTAAATTGTATCAGAATACATTTTCCCGATATTTTCGTTTTCCATAGCACGAATCATATAAACCACAATTGTATCAAACATCTTACCTTAACGCTAATTGAATATAATTTGGAGACTATAGAATACTTGTATCAAACAAGGAATTCTCACTTTCTTTTTTATGTCCGCGCCCACGCCCAAAAAACATCATTTCCTTCGCGCAAATGAAGGAAAGGGTTTCAATTGGGAATGAGATTGAAGAAGTGAAAAATTACAGTTCAATTTATGATTTTTCAGGTTTTGAGGCGCCAGCGACAAGAGAAAATCAAACAGGAAGAAAAACGTTGATTCAGAATTTTGGGACGTTGCTCCATTGGGTTTTTTCAGCGTTGTGTTGGAAATGAAAAAGTTGCTTTAGAATTTGTGGTCAATGTGCAAAAAATGAGAAGTTTTAGGTCATAATCTGAAATTATAATTTTATTTCAATTTTTTTAAACGGAAGAGAAATAGATGTTTAGTCAAAAGGCCATTTTGACAAAAATTTCATCTTAATGAGGCTACTGCAACTAATTTCCCAAACTTTAGCGTTTTTTCCTTAAAAATATCTTTTGAGTTACTTTCATAGGAAAATAGGCAGATTCATATTCCACCAAATGTATTTCATAAAGCATAACATCATTAAGAGCAATATTCTATGGCACCATGTAAATACGGTTAGATTACAAACCTTAAAAAAAAAAAAAAATTGAATGGCAAAAGGAAGAAATCTAGAAAATTTAAAGGAGCTCGCAATTGACATTAATTTATTATGTCTCAATTTAAAACATTTACTACCCAGAAATTGATTTAAGTAATTAAAGAAGATAACCTAATTTAAAAATTTCTAGACATACCCAAGGGGTACATAATCCAATCTTTCTGTCAGCCAGAGTTTTTTCGGCCGTTTTAAAAAAATAGCAGTCTCATCATTCCATTTGGTATCATTGATTCCATATGTGAAAGAAGATGAAATCAACTTTATGGAATCGGATGACCAACAAAAAGATATGCATCTAACTTGTATGTATTTTTCTTCTAATGCTTGACTTGCTAAGAACTATAACGCCAAATTACTATAAGCACAGCACCTGAAAACTACTGCAATGGAGCACGGACGTTAATAAAAAGTGACTAATCTTATTGCTTTTTTACCAGTATCAGAAAATTAGGCTCTTTTGAAATCGCTTTTGAGTTGACATGAAGAAATATTCTCTTAAAATGACATTGCAAGTAGAGCATAACATGTTTTTATTCAATCACATGGAATCTACAAATACATATATACATATTTTTTTATAAAAATATTATGTTAATTTCACGCAGGATTGAAAAATGATATGGAATGGGCCTTTAGAGGACATCTGTTATTTGGTGTCGTAAAGGGAGGAGAGTGTGGAGCTGAAATCTGAGGAGTGAAAATACCATTATCCCCAAAAGATGGATCATCAGGAGAATAATATCAGTGTAATATTTGTATCATTCAATCCAGTGTCATAGATCAGATCATATCAATGAAAGAACTTCATATCCGGCTCTCAATGTAATGTCATATTTTCTCATTAACCTTCGCTCGTCATTCTAAAATTGTCGGACGTTCCAAGTGGGTTTGTAACCTCATAATGAAAGTTAGACTACGATCATTAATTGGTTTTAAAAAAAAGTATTATGTGCCATGGCTGTGGAAGTGCGCGCCTATACTTCTCAAAACAGATATTATTTAATGTTATAATCTAATTAATATTTGAATGAGAGGCCCTATAAATTTTTCAGTAGTTCATATTCATGAATGAGCAGGCATCAGCTGAGAGAAAAGCATAAGAAAAAAATTACCTCAAGAGGTAGTGCCTCTCCAAGAGAAAAATCGACGTCAAAACAAAGAAAGTTTTAATTGCGAAGTTTGTCACGTGAAATCCGATTTCCAGAAACAAGAAAGTTTCATACTATTAATAACATAGCATCCCCACATTATAACATTGCAAAACTAGAGCATATTTCAACTGTCGAATTAGAGATGTCAGTTAAAGGTTCAATGAACTGCGAACAAATTGTTGTAGTCAATGCACAGAACCAAAAAGGCAATTCATTAATGTTCCATAAGTGCATGAGACTATCAAAATTATTACTTGATCCCTTTTTCTCAATGTAATAAGACAAGAAGTAGATGAACTCGACTGCATTTTTATATCAGCACAAAATATAAAGCAAAATCTAATGTCATCATCATAAGTCCCATATCAGTATCTTTTTTACTGAAACTAATACTTTAGTCAAACCCTAATCTTTGCTCTCCTTAACCACTTTCAACTACACAACATATTCAATTAATCAATAATTGCTTAGGAAAGAAACAGGGACAGCAGGTCAAATGTGTAAATGGATAATACTAGCTATTGATACATCTTACAGTCTCGCCAGAACTTGTCATTTATAAAGCAGTTTAGGTATATAGAACACAAAAGTTGATAGGTTATACAGAATTTCTACACAAAATTGCAGCAACAAGGATAACTACAGTAATTGGTAAAATCGGGACAGATACGTACACAAATTTCCTATTAAAATAGATAAAATCTGAAAGATCAAACCGCGCAATGCCTACAGTCAATTGAGCAGACTCTAGTGAATCTAATCATAGTATTTAAACCCAAAATTAATTAATGATTAACGGATCGAAGAATTTACTAGGGACGAAAAATATTCCCCAGCGAAATGGCAGCAAAAGCAGCGTTAGTTCCGGCTGACACTGCCCAGGCATAGCCTTTTCTTCCTTTCGCTCTCCATCCCTAATCTCACACCCAGATGAGAATTCAATTGAGCAATAGTCTTGCCCGCATTCGGGGACGGATCCTTCCTGGATTTTTATTTAAAATTATTTGTTTATATGGATGCACAGATCCATTTTGTAGCGCATAGTGATGATGGCCAATTTGGTTTGGAGTAGGGCATTTAACCTTGATTGATTGTTGAGGTCAAGGGTCAAACCTTATTTTGAACTTTCACTACAAAAAGGTTTCTATTGAGCAAGACGGAAACTATCGCTATAAGCTTTAAATGGCGACCTTTTGACAATCGCTGAAAATCGCCATCAAAACGAAAGCAGCATTTTAAATAGCTTTTTAACAACTATCGCTAAACATCGATTCGGTTAAACCATCATTAAAAATGGTTATAATAAATCTCAAATTGACATGGATCCGGGTCAAGAAAAATTGTCAAAAATAATTGGTAAACCGTCACTAAATTACGGCCCGAGAAAAAGCAGAAACTAAAAATTACGAAGATATCATATATAACATTTACCAAGCTCAGATAAATAAGGCAATTTTTGCTCTTTCGATAGGATCGAACATGGGACCTCATTATGGCGTAATTAGGCGTCAAGCCATCAAACCTGACACAACTTTCTTCGTTCTTTCGAAATTAATTGTATATGTCCTAAATTATTTTTTTTCAATTTTAAATTACTTTATTCACTTTATCTAATTTAATTATTTAATAACTTTTTAAAAATTATAATTATATTTTACTTTATAAATCTAATTAAATTATGTCATATTATATTAAAATTGTATTTTAATGGATATAGTTGTCATAAATAGGCAAATTGAGCCGATAATGATTTGCTCTAACCAACCTGAAAGTAAATGTGGTCATTGAAATTATAGGCCCAAAAAAAAACACGAACTATTGCTTTACCGAATTTACGTATTTGATAAATTTCAATGGGCTCGGTCAATTTGGCTTTGCAAGGGCTAATGGGGGGCGGCCTGGGTCAACTGACGTCCTAATTTATTTAATAAATAATTTATGTTTTTACTTTAAGAATTAAATTATGTATTTTATAAAATCAATATTGTATTGAAGATTTTGATCTAATTGGATAATAATTTTAAATTTATATGTTTTATATATAGATTATTAATATGGAAGCATTTGAAAATTTATTTTTAAATTATGTGGTTTTGATTCAACATAATCCTCGTGCGTGAAAAATATTCAGCATCGATTTCTTATATTATCGAGACTTCAAAATGTACATAATATTTTTTTTGTGTTAATTTTTGTCTTTAAAAAAATTAAATTTAGCTTCATATATATTTATTTTAATAAAAAAATAAAATTTGGACGTACGGGTTTAATTTTGTAGTTGGCTAAATTACAATATAAGTTTTGGCTATACTTTTTAGGCCGACGAGAATTTTGGTAGCTCGACCCAAATTCAAGAATATCGGTCGTTTGATAAATTTGGTAGGCGTCCTGGTCACGACTCTAATTGTCGATAGCTAAAATAACAAGAAATAAAGGTGTGAATATGGCTTAAGGTGGAATATAGCTAATCGAACAATAAATACCAAACGATGAACAATGAGTTGAATATCAAGCATTCAATGTAAATAAAGAATCTGAGAGAATAAGGCGAATATTATGCGTTTTGTGTGCATTAAATTGATTGGTTATGAAGTATTTATATCTGATGGAGAGTGTATCTCGCGTCTTTATTGGCCTTATTCGACGTTAAATGGGGAGATCGATTTAATGTAAAATCAGGAAAACAAACAATCTTTAGATGTCACAAGATTTGAGGGGAGTTATTTTCGTGGTGACACAATAAATTCAGGATCTCTTGGAGTCTCTAATAATTCCCGTGTTAGAGTGGATTTGGCACATCCTATCGCAATTGTCTGTAGATACTCTTTTTCCATCTTTGGGAAGATATCTTCCTCTAAATATTTCTGTCTGAATGTCGCTTTCATTAACTCACCGCGTCACAGGCGTTCTAAAGTAACCGCGAACATGTCGGTACGTGATCAGCGTCACGCCTCGATGCGATTCTTCCAGTCAATCCCGGTTAGGCGAGCCGTATGTGTAAAATGGGCTAAACTCGAGGAAGTTTAAATCTTGTGGACAATCTTGCATGCAGGTCCGGATGAGATGGGCGCTTAAATCTGATGACTGAGTTGGGCCTCGATTAGATATATTAATGGGCTGGCGCGTGCTCATAAACCTAACAATTACCCTCGGATCATTTTGCTATAGCGTAGTGATGACCAGAAGCGGTGACGATCAAATATTTGAATTAGCGAACAATCGAAAATGTGGGCATCTACCCCAGCTTAACTTCACGGTGGAGTGCGTATTGGCTGACTTTTGAATGGTATGCAGGAAGGCGGTGTAGTACACCTTTGTTAAGAGAATCTTGGTCGGTCGTAGGTCTACCTTTTTATCAATTGAAAGCAGTCTGTTGGGAGTGTATGAGATCTGAAGCGTACCTTCCGTCTTAGGAAAGCGCGATTTGAAGTCAGACTCTGATTTAGCCACAATTTCTTTATAAGTGCGATCTCTCTCTCTCTCTCATACCATTTTTACTCGTCCCCAATCTACCAAGTCTTCTCGGTAGGAGTCTAAGCGTGTGTTCTTGACGATGTCGATTTAGGTAATAATATTCAAACTTCTACTTTCTTTTCTGTCTCGATTCTGAATCAACCGGGGAGTTAGAGTGCAAGTTCTGGCAATCTCTATCGATTCACGTGATTGAGGCCTAGTAGAAGCGGAGGGCGTCGTGGTTGTTCTTAACCTTACAGGTGTGATGGTCGTCATGTCCGGAATACGTCTTGGGTCCGGTGATGGTGACTCGAAGCTTGGCCATTGGTTTCTGACTGGAGAAAAGGCGATGGAGACCCTCGTCATGGTGATGATACATGGGGCGAACTGGATTCTGGCGATTGGGAATCGTTCGCGATCGGGAAAGTGGGGTAGAAATGATCGTGGCTTTAGCTTTGATGTTCCTAAGGTTGTAGAGCTCCCGCCCGAGGCAATTCCTTCACCTTCCTTCTCGACTACCAAGCTTACTGTTAGTTGTACCGCCAGTTGCCCTTTGCACAACCTCATTAATCATTTATGCCCCGACCATGCAGCAAAATTTCAACTCAAACACCGAATTCCTTTGTGATCGGTGACTATGCACTAGATACGGTTCTCAAGAGTTTATTTCACGTTCCTTAGCAAGAATGAGCTAGCTAGCCAACCTCCGGAAGGATGTATCGCAATAAATGTGGACTTGATGGACGCAGATTTGATTTTTCGTCAGACTGCTGATCGTCAATATATTCCTCAATTATCGAATATATCTTCGACCTATATCGCTCTAACGTGGTGGGTACCTTTTTCAGACTGGCCCACTCAAGAGATTCAACACCCGCTTACCTTTCTCCTCTCACGAGCCCCACCATTGTAACCCAATCAAAAAATGAGACGCGAGTGGTATTTTTATTTAAAAGCTCGAGCTGGTGGAAAATAGTCGAGGAAGTGCCGGGGCCGTCGGCTGGCGAGGAGTTCGTCAGGGTGTGACCGAAAAAGTTCGGTCGATGACATTAGGTCTAACTCGTGATCGATATTCTTGCAACTATCGAAATTTTGTTCAAAGAAGTTATATTTTGCCTCAATTGAGCCTGCCTCGGATCGACCTAACTCTCTTATTTTCCTCACAAGAATTAACCCTCCTTAAGGAGAATTAATGAAAGCAAGGATTTGCCACCACTTATTCCAAGTCACCGTTTTACATCGCCTTCGAATTGTTCCTCGCTCGACCGAGAACTGCCTTTAAGAAGACCTGCATTTTCTATCCTAATCACATCCGAAAGCTCGATCGACGCTTGCACGGGAACTTCCGACTCTTCTTCATCGGTTTAACGAATGGAAACTAACTTTGTCTTCATTACCAAAGATTTCATTACCATCGGTCTGGCCGACCGCCTTTGGTCAAGAATGAACGATTTAACCTAACTGTTCACCGGACACAACCAGCAGAGTCCGCCAGCCAAATTATCATCCCTCGACTTGTCAGTACGAAATGGGGCCCCACGTAATCGCTTCCCCTCAGCCGCCAAGGATCTCGGCCGAGGGGCCAAAAGAGAGTCGGAGCCGAGGGCTCACCCCATCCACCCCGGGTTGGTCAAGGCTCGACTTCATTCTCGAGCAGCTTCGCTAAAGCGAAGTCAGGACGAAGGCACACCCGGGACTCCCCGCGGTCAAGTGAGGCCGAGTCCGCACGCCTCCCACCACTGTGACTGCGGGTTCCCGCCTCCCATCCTGAAGATGGAGACCGATCTTATCCGGGTTGGTCATGCCCCTGCGCCCACCCTAAGATTCGACCGGCCTCTTGTTTTATAAATATGGAAAACTTTATGCCTTAACTGATCAATTTTTAGGGTTTTTTATCCTAATTTGAATTCAACATACTCTTTTGCCTCTTTGACCAAATAATCATCTATTATGTCATTTTATAATTTTACCCTTCATCATTTAATACTTTTCCAACATTAAAACTCATTCCCCCACTACATTTTTAGTTTCCTATCTCATTCCTCTAAGGTGCATCTGAACAAATCCCATTCCTGCCCGACGCTAACCCAACTATCTTCGCCTAACCTAACCTTTTACCACATTGCGCTGACTCCAAGCCGGGTTCGTGATGAGATTTGTTTGGATGCACCTTAGAGGAACGGGATAGGAAATAAAATGTAGAAGTGTATGAGTTTTAATGTTGGAATGGTGAATTAAATGATGAAGGGTATGATGTCAAAAATAGTATGGTATTTTGCATATATTCTGTTATTTTTATAAAATATTGGCAAAATGCAATTATATTGATAATTCAAACTATTTTTTGTCATTTTATAACATATTTATTCTATATTAAAAAAGCCATGCATGAGAGTCGCGCTTGTTACCTACTCTTGGAGGGATGAACATTAACTTAGTTAGGACAAAAGGCAATTTTTTTTTATCAATATACGGCAAAAAGAAGGTTATTCTTATCTTTATATGAGCAGATGATTAATTAATATGATAATTGGGAACAATTAATTAGCACTTTACTCCTACCCCTTTTTGCTCTGACGGGTTAGTCGGCTAAGGTCAGAAACTAAGAT